>CAUYON010120790.1:0-47105 GCA_963573935.1 Arctocebus calabarensis
AATAATTTTATTGAATCATAATTATGTACATTGGTGCAATCACAGGGCACGATTCATATACATTCAGAAATATTTTGATAGTACTGTTACAGATATCCTTCATGGCATTTCCTTGATCACTATATAAAGACATTAATACTCTTCCTTTAATAAGTTTCGCCAGTACCCTGCTGAGATGCACCGTAGGTGTGTTCCCACTAATTGCCCTCCCTCTACCCACATCTTAATTTTTTTAAAGGGACCATGATGTTCAGAATTATATCACATTAGGTTCCCCTTAGATTTCTTTTCCCAGCAAGCACCACTGGTTTCTTTTCCCTGTGGATGCTCCCTCATTTCCTTGAAGATTGCACTCTTGCAATTGCAAACCCTTGCTTTTTTTTTTGTAACATCAATCCTATCAGAATACTTAGAAAGTGGAAAGAAGTGTGAATTTTGCATCTTATTTACATTTTCCTTTGACATAAAAGCATCAAGAGCAGGTAGATGGGGTCTGGCTTCTTGCAGAAGCAGCGTGTCTGCATGGGCCGGATGCATCACCGTGGTCCAGGGAGCCAGCCCAGTGTGGCCTGTTTTTCTGGATAGCTCAGCTGACAGCAAGGCTTGGTGGTCCGTATCTTAGTGTGCCAGTACTCTCTGGATGTGGGGTATTCTGAAGACGAGATGTGAGTTGTAGGATCCAGATCTAGGCTTAGACTAATTCTGAAGGAGCTTGAAGAGTTAGCTGTCCATGCACAGGCCAGGTGCTAGAAGCTCATGAACAGTTGGAAGCCCAGCTCCTGCTGAGGTGAAGTTTTGATTCTGTCGTGTACACCTGGAATGTTGGACGGAATCTTGGGGATTGTGCATCACTTTTGATCCTTTCGGTGTCTCATAGAAACCAAATTCCATGCAATGTCTTCCAGGTTGTACTAAAACACTTTTTGTACATAGACCTCGTGTGTACGCATCTGTTCTATGCTAACTCTGCAATGCTATTTTATATCGAAAGCTTTACAATTGGCTTTTCCCCCCTTTGATAGCAAGATAATAGGGAGATGTTTCGAAGCGTGCGGAACATGATCTACGACCTTATTGAGTGGCGGTCGCAAATTCTTTCTGGGACTCTGCCGCAGGATGAGCTCAAAGAACTGAAGAAGAAGGTCACGGCCAAAATTGATTATGGAAACAGGTTGGTTTGTTTGAAAGATGATTTCATGCTTAAATTAGCCAATATAATCACATCACCATATGCCTTGAGGAGACCAAAATCACATTTTATCATAAGACACAATTTCTAACATCAAAATAATGGCGTGGTTTTCATTTTGAGGAAGATGAGGTATATTCTATTGGATTCTGAAAATCGGGAAAGCTTCCTGAGTCATTCTCAAAACTCACCCTCTTCATTCTTCAAGTGATAGAGCCCAGAAGCTGGGAGCCTGTCACTTTCCCCTTCCAGAGGGGACCTTACCACTCCTAACAGGGAACTTTTACTTTCTGCCTCTGATATCTGACTTTGAGTTCAGATATTTGGGGGTCGAGTTTCTTGGGTAGTGAGAAAGGACAGCTTGGTAGTGACTCCAAGCAGGTTCTAGGTGTCTCTCTGTGGAATCCTAAGTTCCTGGAGTAGGAAAGGACATTAGATCACCTGAAAACCTGTCACCCCTGTAGGCTTGCCAGATTTTACAGACAGAAATAGAGCCTGGCTAAATTTGAATTAGACAAACAACAATTTTGTGCAATTATGTGTCTTGCAGAAGTTTCTATGTATAGCCAGCATCCACCCACCTCTGCTTGAATGCCACTAGTGACGGTATATTCACACACACCATCCCCCCAATTGGTGGCACATTCTAGCGTTAATGCTAATTTTCTAATGTTGAAGGGAAATGAGCTGTTCAGATCCTAATTCTGCCAGGTTTTGTAGCTAGAATGAGGTCATGACCTTTCCCACCTGGTAACTGTTTCTCTATATAATACCAGAGCTGCCAGAAGCCTTAAAAATTATCTGTTCACCTGATTCCCAAATGCTGTTCTAACAGTTAGATAACTTTCAAAATACAGAATTCTAAGATCCACTCTTTAAGGTCCTGATTTGTGGTGTCTGGGATGCTGGGTGGAAGTCTCAGTTTTTAAAAATCGAGTTGGACCGTGCTGGACAGGAGATTTGGAAAACTTTTGGTTTAGTCCAACCCTCTCATTTCCTACACTGGGCCATGGAATTCAGAGAAGGGAAGGGTTTGCCTCCAGCCATTCGGTGGAAGGGAGCCCTGGGTAACTAAAGAAGCTTTCTTAAGTGAAATTAGAATTATCACATAATTTTCTATAATTTATATTTTCAGGTGTGAAAAGTTTCTGAAAGCTACCTTATGAGCAAAGTGTAGAGTTTGGATTAGAAGTGTATAAGGAAAAGGTTTTTGATTTTGTTTTCCAGAAAGCCACATACTTCTGGATATAAGATTAGATATTGTTGCAGTAAAACCTATTTCAAGACTACCTGCTGAAAACCCCAAACTTGTGGGGCTTTGATTTTATTTTCTATTGGAGTATCTTATTTTGAACTTATGTTCAGAGACCACCTGCTTAATTTGGCTGCAGGAAGCTAGCAAAGTACATTATATCATGGAACAATCTAGTTAAGGAAGGAGGGGTTTCCAAATATGATTTACTACTTTGATGGGAAATGTAATCCTTAATAAGATAATTTTTTTGCCCAAGAATCTCCAAGCTACTCCATAATTTCTTAAGTCCAATGCTCTGTGCATTTCTTCTTACCTTCAGAATACAAAATAATATCACAGTGTTGAATGTTTGATTTTAAGATAGATGGATTTAATAAGGAGAAGGACTTTTGTGTTTTTTTCATTCATCACTTAGGTGTTCTTACCTTCTCTGTCTACTTTTTCTAGCCTAGGTGGAGGGGTTTTGAATCCATTACACAATGTGATGAAGGCCATGGATTATCTCTCTAGAAAAAAAGCACATGCAGGGCGGCGCCTGCCTCTCAAAGGAGTAAGGCGCTGGCCCCATATGCTGGAGGTGGCGGGTTCAAACCCAGCCCTAGCCAAAAACTGCAAAAAAAAAAAAAAAGCATGCACATAACACAGACCCACACAATTTTACACATAATTTTTGGGTGGGGAAGGTACAACCTCCATTCTCATAGATGCTTTATGCGTCCATGGTATTAATTTCTAGATTACCGTACTGTGGTAAGTTCATTTTCATTATGGAAATTGCATATTTAGAGCCAGCTGGGTGCTGACTGCCAAGCAACGTACGGAGGGTGGGTTGGGGAGGGAAGCTCCTTACCTGGTTGGTGGTCTGCATGCAGCATTCTGGATGGTGTGTTTTTCTACCATGGGAGGGTTCAAATGCAGAATCCAGGCTCTGGGCTCTTGCAGATATGTGGTGTTGGAATAAATAATTTCCCTTAAGGTTAGGTTTGTTTGTTCCTTTGTGAAATGGGTCTGACTACCTGTCCTGGCAGGTCTGAGGTGATTATGTGGCATGCTATAAAGGTAGGCTGGTGTAGGGCCCAGGCCTGGTGCTTTGTTTAGAGAGTTTTGTTGTTTACCAGCTGGACCTGCTAAAGCCAGGCGCTTTGTGGTTGCACCTGCCCTGTACTGGGCCTGCCCCCACCAGAACTGACCCTGCCCACAGAACTGATCCTCCCTACACTAGAACTGATCACACCTCCCACTGGAATTGGCCACACCTACACCAGAACTGACCTTGACTCCAGTAGAACCAACCCCACCTACACCAGAATTGACCATGCCTCCTCAACTGACCATGCCACCACTAGAACTGACCCTGCTCACTCTAGAACGGGCCACACCTATATCAGAACTGACCCCGCCCACACTAGAATTGACCTTGCCTCCTCCCAACTGGCCACACCTACCCAAGAACTGGCCTTGCCCCCATCAGAACTGACCCCACCCCTACTATAACTAGCCACACCCACACTAGAACTGACCCCACTCATACTAGAAATAACCACTCCTCCCACCGGAACTGGCCACGCCCACTCCAGAACTAAGGATGCCTCCTGCAGACCTAACCCTGCCCACACTAGAACTGGTCACACCCCCACTGGAACTGACCCACTATAACTGGCCATGCCACCACCAACATTGGCTCTGACCAGCCTCAGCAGCACTGACACCTCTCAGGCTCTCAGGAGCAGGTTCGGGGCTGCCATAAGTAGTAATATTTGGGAGGTGGGGGAGGCTTTGCCTTGTTAGTGAACATGTAACAAAGGTAAGTAATGAGACCTTAGAAGACTTTTTTTCTTCAAATGTCTTTCTGTTCCTCCTGAGATACCCCACAAACATTGCAACTGTGGAGCCTGTTTGCATGTAGTGCAGAAAGCCTCTTTTGGTCTGTTTAACTTCTTGCTTCTTGCCCAGTTGGCCTCACCTTTAGTGGGATTTGCTCACTATATATTAAAAGGAAAAAAATGAGGTTTTTGTCATTGCCTTCCAAATTCAGCGGTTCAGCAGAATGCCCAGAACCAACTATATTTGCCCTGTTATAGACTCGTATCTAGCTGTAAGGTATGTGGAAGAAGAGGGGTCTGAGATTAGTGAGTCCACGTGGGTGTTTATGAGCAATTCAACTTTCCTCTGAAATTTGTAGCTGTTCAAGTTATTCTCTAATTGAAATATACCATTCCTTCAGAAGATTCTCTTTCCTTTATCATATGATGGAAAAAAATAGCTTGCTTCTGTGACTTCCCGAGAAGGGGAATGTCATCCCGAGGGCGGGGTATGAGATGCCTATGGGGTAGTTACGTGCGCTGGGACTTTCATGTCTTAAGAAGAACAAAACCAGAATGTGCTGCAGTAGCACAGCTCTTGATTTTATTCATTACATAATTACCTTTGTGTATTCGCTAAATAAAATCTTTGGTAAAAATCACCTGATGATTTTGTGCGGATTGGGGAAATCAGAATTTTCCAAAAAATATTTTCATGTATAGACTGGACAGATTTATTATCCAGATGTTGTGCTTGAGTTAAGTTGGCTACTAAATTTAGCCATCTGGCTAGGAAGTTGCTTAACATTATTGTGGATAACGTCCATATGTTTGGTGTTCAACAGAATAGAACATCTTTATTGAAAATTTTCCAGTGGCCTGATGTAGGGATTGGAAATGACTCAAGGTGGAAGGGAAGTTGTGTGCTGGGCCCTACTAGAGATGGTTGTAAACAGGTTGGTGTGTCTGTGCTCTAATTTTTTTCCCTCTCTTTTTCCCCAACTCAGTGTTGATGACATAACTGCCACCTTCCTATGTTTGGGCCTGTGGATTCATATGTGAATGCATATTATACATATGTGTGTGTGTATGTATGTATGAATGTGTGTGTTTATATTTACATTTCACTTGGGCTTTGTAGATCTACAAAATGTCTCATTGCAAGACAAAGCCACTATTGCATTGGCAATAGAATTAAGAATAACATACCTAAGGAGGTATGTTTTGAGTTAAAGTGACCTCATAGAATTATGTTCCCTCTTATTTGGGGCGAACCCAACTTACTAGGATTTTTCAACTCCTCAGTTGCCAAGGCATCAGGTTGTACTAAGGAATTCAAACCCTTTGGTTGGTTTGTGCCCATGAAGTTGTAAATGCTTGTTGTTCTAGAATTCTTGATTTGGACCTGGTGGTTAGAGATGAAGATGGGAACATTTTGGACCCAGAGCTAACTAGCACGATTAGTCTCTTCCGAGCTCATGAAGTAGCTTCTAAACAAGTGGAGGAAAGATTGCAAGAAGAAAAAGTAAGTTCTGCTCTCAGTAATCTGCCTTCCACATCTGAACACGTTTTCTCGGTACCAGTTTTCAACATTAGTAAAATATCAATGAAGCCCAGAATTTGCACAAAAAAAAGAACCCGAAAAAGGACAACTGCAGGGCGGTCTGTTTTCTTACTCTGATGAATGGGCTGGAGTCCAGCGGTCAAACGTGTTACTGCTGACGTGAAAGGGGTTGTCCCCTGAGGGGTTGTGTACAGCATATTGTACTTAGGACACAGGATCTTAATGACACTGTTTGCATCTGTCAAACGGGAAACAAGACGTGGTCTGTGTTTCCTCTCAGATAATGGTGGGAGGGGCATCTTCCAAGCTCAGTGAGGGCAGGGAACACATGGTTTATTGGTCTCTTTTCATCTTCTGTGAACATTAATGGTACACGCTGTACATAGCAGATATTTAGAAATTGATTGCTTGAGCCACCTCTTAATTTAGCAAGTATTTCTTGGGTATATGTATCTATTGTGTACCAGAAACTGAGGACATAATGGTGCGTGAGGCAGAGATATCCATGGATATCTCTAATCTTACAAGGGAACTGAAAATTAAACAAGCTGCTAGTATATCCTGATTGATTGGTCACCGGAATGTTTTCTGCTGCTGAAACTACTCAGTACAGACTGTTGGAGAATTGTGTGATAAGAAAGTAGCCACAGGAATGGCTCTGCTATGTTAGGCCCGTGAGCTGAGTGCCTTTTTCTGTTCTGCAAGAGATGAACAGAGCCGGGGTTAACCATGAGCTAATGTGACTTTCTACTTTCTTTGCATTTACAGTCTCAAAAGCAGAACATAGATATTAACCGACAAGCTAAATTTGCTGCGACCCCTTCTCTGGCCTTGTTTGTCAACCTCAAAAATGTGGTTTGTAAGATCGGAGAAGATGCTGAAGTGCTCATGTCTCTTTATGACCCAGTTCAGTCCAAGTTCATCAGGTAGGTGACACTTCTTGGCTGCTGCTTCTCCTCTTCGGGGAGTGTGAGGAAAATGTGCCAGAACCACCAGCAGGTTCCACTTGTGCTGGGAGACCTTGGCCGCCCAAGTCACCTAGCAGCTGAGCCAGGAAGGCGTTCTAGACGGTGCGTGGCCACCAGCTGGGGCTTCGGACTAAGATGACCCTTGCTATGTGTGTGTTGTTACTTGCCTGTAGAGCGACGGTGATCACAGCAACAATTAATTTTAATTTTTTTTTTTTTTTTTTTTTTTGAGACAGTCTCACTATATCACTCTCTGTAGAGTTCTGTGGCGGCTTCACACTCACAGCAACCTCAAACTCTTGGGCTCAACTGATTCTCTAACCTCAGCCTCCCAAGTAGCTGGGACTACAGGCACCCGCCACAACACCCAGCTATTTTTTGTTGCAGTTGTCATTGTTGTTTAGCTGGCCTGGGCCAGGTTCAAACCCACCAACTTGGGTATATGTGTCTGGTGCTGTAAACACTGTGCTATGGGCACTGAGCCACAGCAACATTCTTGTAATGTTTTAAGGACCCAGCTGAAGACTAAAGTAATGTTTTATTTCCTATGCAGTCTTCATAGAATTTTATATATCCAGACCTCCCTAAATATCATTTTTTCTTTTTCTGAACTTCTGATCTCTGTGAATGTCATTTATGTGACCTTTGTCCTGTTGCTTTTTCTCCAAGATAATTGGCTGAACGTAGCATCTAGAATGGTGCCTACCACATACATACCATCAATTAATATTTGTTGAGTCATAACATTGTGAATCCATTGTTCTTTCTTGGCTCTCAGTAGAACTTTCTCTTTGTCCAGATAGAAAAATTATAGTTTGGCTAAGCATAAAGTATGTGTTTGCATGTCTCTGTGTATGTGAAAACTCTATGTTCTCTTGTATCATTCAAAATTTAAAACTAAGTGTACAATTGAAGCAGATCAAGTGGATGAATTTCACTCTCACTTCTAATGAGGGCTTCATTTCTTCTTGCTGTAGGATACGGTTTGTATTTTATAGGATATTTGGTTTGTCATAGTTGTGAAATAAACATGCATTGTATTGAATTTTATACCATCATCATTCTTTTTTTTTTTTTGAGACAGAGCCTCAAGCTGTCACCCTGGAGAGAGTGCTGTGGCATCACAGCTCACAGCAACCTCCAATTCCTGGGCTCAAGTGAGTCTCTTGCCTCCATCTCCCAAGTAACTGGGACTACAGGTGCCGGCCACAACACCCAGCCATGTTTTGGTTGCAGCCGTCATTGTTGTTTGGCGGGCCCAGGCTGGATTCGAACCCGCCAGCTCTGGTGTACGTGGCTGGTGCCCTAGCCTGTTGAGCCACAGCCGCCGAGCCACCATTATCATTCTAAATGAATAACTAGGCTTTAAAAACAAAACCTTGAAAACGCTATTTGTATAGTGGACCTTCATAGTTTTAATTATAAGGCAGTGTAGATATACATTTGGTACCTTGTTATACTTGGAAAATTAATTTGCTTTTATTTCTTCCTTTTTTAAGTGAAAACTACCTGGTTCGCTGGTCAAGCTCTGGATTGCCGAAAGATATAGACAGATTACATAATTTGCGAGCTGTTTTTACTGTAAGTGCTCCCAGAGATGTTGAGTTGCATTGCTCTTTGCTGTAATGACGACTATGAGTGACTTGCCTCTGACTCCCTACTACATGAGCACACGGGTCCGTGCGATGCCTGTAATGCAGGTTAATTTAACATGAATCAGTAAAGTACCTTCTCCAACATCTCCTGGGTCTGTAGCCACCCTGAAAATCACTGTGACAAGGATGTCCTCCGTTACCATTGCACGTGTCTCTTAAACCCGCATCTTAAGTTTGCTTCACATTAATTGACTATTGTTCACTTCCTTTTTGTCATATGAATGATTTTTTAAAATGATCAAAACTGATTTAAAGAAAAAGTCTCAATCCATCTCTATTGTCCTTTTCAATTGAGCTTACATTGAATAATGGTCCTCCAAAATAATTTATGGAAATTAATATTTCTAGGACCTCGGAAGCAAAGACCTGAAAAGGGAGAAAATCAGTTTTGTCTGTCAGATTGTCCGAGTGGGTCGCATGGAGCTGAGGGACAACAACACCAGGAAACTGACCTCGGGCCTGCGGCGACCCTTCGGAGTGGCGGGTAACGCATCTCTCCTTTCTCCTTGAGCGTTTCTGATCATCCCATTCACTTTGAATAGGAACTGCTCCTGAATGTTGATTGGGCTGAGGACAGCTTTGATTTATAAGCTCTTCTGTTGGAGCGGGAAAAAAAAATGAGGCCTCTTTCCTGTGTGGTTTCCAGTCATCTACCTGTGAGGCCCAAGGGGCTCTGGCCCACAGGGCTCAGGCGTGAATCATATATTTGGTTTGAAAGCAGATCCCGTGTTTTCCTGGGAGAGACCCTGACCCATTTCTCACCCTGTAAGGAAGCCGGTCCTGGGAGGTTTTCAGGTGCTCTGGAGATGGTGACTGATTTCGGAGTGGGTTTGCACGGGACGATCACAGCCGTGAGGAGGGATGGTTAGCTGACAGTGGGGGTTTTTGCATCTCCTGTGTACGTGCTGTCTTATTTTTGGGGACAGCAAAAGAAAAGTGAGAGGGCAGTTATCTCCCCTGAGGAAAGATAAAAGTGTCCCCAGGAAAGTTCTAATTATTTGGCCCCTTCAACATCACCCTCATTTTTCATAGTTTTGAGAAACGATTTTCTCTCACTTTTATGGTTGCTGTGGAGTTTCATCACTTCTGGGATTTTTTCTTTTTTTTTTTTATTCTTGGGATTCATATGACCGTTATGTGGGACCGTTATGTCCTTGATTCCTGATACATGGCTGGATTTTTTTTGTGTGTGTGAATAGCTGTGGAAGATGTCCTTTACGGTGGCTACCAGGAGACTCAGAACTTAGTTTTTTTTTTTCCCTTTTTAAATAAACTTTATTTTTAGAGAAGTTTCAGGTTTAAGCAAAATTGACCAGAAAATATAGATTGTTCCTATACCCCTTCCCCTGCCATAGTCTCCCCATCATCAGCATCACAGATTGGCAGGTTTGTTACAGCCAGGGGCCTTTATTGCCGGGTTGTCATTCCCTGAAGGGCTCAGTTGACCTTGGTCCTCTGCACTCTGAGAGTTTGACCAGTGCCTGCTGTTCACCGTCATGGTTTCATGCAGGGTAGTTTCACTGCCCTAGGAATCTATGCTCCACCTGGATGTTTGGAAAAATATTTCAAATCATTTAAATAGATGATTTACGACTCTCAGAGAAGTACATAGTAACAATGATGTAGGTATAATGAGAAAGGAGCTCATGAATTTGGTTTCTGTTACTCAGCAGGGCTAAGTAATAAGGGGTCCGTGTTTTTACTAGACGTGAGTGAAATGTGGAGGGTGAGGTCACTTTTCCCGAGGTCCTGTGGCGTTGGGCTGGAGAAAAACCCTTTTACATCTTTTCCCCTTGTTACTTGAATGAGTACTTTCAAACTGCTCCTCTGTCACAACCTGTGGCATCTTTGCCGAGTAATTCTGTATTACAGTTGACATGCCTGTCATTTTTTAGGAATTTTCTTTTCTCTTTCCCACCTCTGCAGTAGTTTTAAGAAAACATTTTTGTCTCAGGTATTTTAGGCTTCACTTTTGAGGAGAAATCTTTGTAGCGTGGGCAAGTCTCTGCTCTTTCCAGCACCGATGCTGGTTATTAGATTGCCGGGTGGATTGCAGCGTGTGTGTTCCTCGGCGCGTGGCTCTGCTTCTGAAAGATGGAATCTAGGCCAAAGGCTGACACTTTTCACCCTCTTTTGATGAAAATGAGAACTTTTTCAGGTTTCATTGGTTTGATACTCTAGGAAGTGTTGGCCATAGGCCTACCTGACACTGCCCTGGTCACCTGTGCTTGGTGGGGTCTGGAGTTACGTTAGGGCCTCCCACCTCCTGGCGTTCTCCATGAATGCCTGGAGGCCAGGGTATTTCCTAGGGTAGGCCTTTTGGAGGCTCCACTTGTGTAGCATTGGCTGAGACACCTGACCACTGTCTGGTCCCTGGAGCTTGGATCCTTGGCAACGAGTCCACCATTGTCTTGTCCTCTGACATTGCTGATCACATGGGGATGCTCCATGTGGTCCTAGCTCCTTCCTGTCTGGACTCCCCTAGGACCAAGCGGTAACCCTGCCCTGCTGTGCTGGGACCAGAACTTGGGGCCTTCCTAGCTCTTTGGATTTGTAGGAGAACCCACGTAAAGTGCTTTGGAGATACTCAGGGGTTTGTCTTCCTTTGTTGGAAGATTTCAGTTTCCAGGTCCACTGAGCAGTGTCCCTCTGCTCACTTCGGGGTACAGCTGCCCAGGAATTGTTTGTTTGGTCTCCCAAACTCCATGGGTGGTGATGTCCTGCTTGTCCCTGGGTCCCCAGCCCTGAACCCCAGGCAGCTGTCTCCGTGCTCACTCCAGAGGGGCCCCCTTTCCTAGACCTGCTGACTGTTGTGTTGCTGTCAGTGAGGGTTAAGGACTTGGGCTTTCTGTTTCCGCATGCACGGTCTCCAGTTTCCAACTTGACACAGGAAGGAGGACGTTGCAACATGTGATCTGGCTATGTAAATGTTCGGTGTAAAAGGGAAGAACAGTAGAACTCCATAGAACACTTGACCCCCTCCCTACACTGACCACGTCCTTAAGCTGACCTGATTTTCATGGACCTGACTATACCACATGTACACATCTGTATTGGTACACCAGGCCGAGTTCCTTGTGTTGACCTCTTCCCTCGTGTTGACCCCTTCCCTTGTGTTGACCACTTCCCTCGTGTTGACCACTTCCGTGTGTGGACCAGTTTGTTACAGTCCCTGTGTGGTCAACTTACAGGAGTTCTACTGTATTTTAATGTAGTGGTTCTCATCTCTATCTGGATATGAGCAAAATCTGGGGAGCTAGTAATAACTACTTTTGCCCTACTTCTGTCCAGTTGGACCGGAAGCTCTACTGTAACCCAGATCACCTGTGAGTTACCCCAGGCCCCACAGTGACCTGCAGTCGTTGCTATTGGACTGTCTCACAGACTGGGATTCAGTACGTCTGGGGGCCATCTGCCTTTGATAGCACCTGCTTCACTGTGTCTTCCAACCCAGTGTGCTCTGAGATAGAGTCTCACTTTATCACCCTCGGTGGGGTGCCGTGGCGTCATACAGCTCACAGCAACCTCCAACTCCTGGGCTTAGGCGATTCTCTTGCTTCAGCCTCCCGAGTAGCTGGGACTACAGGTGCCTGCCACAACGCCCAGCTATTTTTCTGTTTTGCAGTTTGGCCGAGGCCGTGTTTGAACTCGCCACCTTCGGTATGTGGGGCCAGTGCCCTACTCCATGAGCCACTGGCGCTGCCCCCAGTGTGCTCTTTCTTCCTAAGAAGGGACACCTACCACCCCTGAGCAGGCTTCCTGGTAATCTCTTCTGCCCATTCATACGCAACTTTAATTTGCACATGCAGATTTAATTTCCAGGCTCTCTCCAGGAGGACTCTGCTTGTCTGTGTCAACAGAGCTCCATTCCTTAAAATCAGAAAAGTGCTTGTGGGCCATTCAATCTGCAGCTCTTAGTCGTTTATTGAAAATAATATGTTAACGTTTCTAGTTTTAGCTTTTTTATAAAGTAAAAGTGATGAAAATTGTGAAAGTTATGGAAATTTTATGGAAAAGAAAGATAAGTGTGATTTAATAAATCATTCATAATTCTATTTAGCCAGAGTAGTACTCATGGTGAATCTGTAGTACTCATGGTGAATCTGACCTATCTCTTTCTGATTTGTTTCTGTATGTGTTGCACAGAATTTTGAGAATGCAGTATCAGTTCAGACTGTGTATTTTTTGTTTATTGATTTTTTGTGTATGTGTCTCTTTAGTCTTTTTTTTACCCGTCTTCACCAATTTTCGGTGGATAGTTCAGTAGTAAGTGTATTTATGTTGCACAGGTGTACTTTTTAAAAACTTAACATTGTATTATGAACATTTTATTTTATTAAATATTATTAAAAATAGGGTTCTCAGTGGCTGCAATCTGTAGCTATGTTATTATTTCAGGAGTCTCTTGTGTTCAGGCTCTGAGGTGTTTAGGCTTTGTGCTAGAGTTGGGATGTTGGGAGTATTGTTGAAGTGTCCCTTCTGACAGGTTGTACCCGAAGGTCCCCACAGTGGGGCTGCTGGATCGGCGAGCTGGTGGGATTCACCATCTCTGGGCACGGGCCCAGTTGCTCTAGCTGCTTGTCCCAACACGCTGGAAGATGAGCTGCCGGCCTTCTCCCTAAGATGTACTTCTCACCTCCCTCCTCTGCTTTCCCACCTTTGTTGTCCTTGTCACTGACCCTCCATCACTGTTGTCCCGATGCCTCTGCCACCTCCCTTCCCCAGCCCGAGTCCCCATCTGCTTCCTGGGCCCACGCAGGGCCGCGTGAGTGCCGCAGGACTCCCTGTGTCTTCATCTTGTCCTTTCTGCCTGAACACAGAGACCCGGAGCGTTCAGTCTGTGGTGTTTCCCCTCAAATTCTTCATTTCCCTCTCCGGTGACAGGGACGTCTTATCCAAACCGTAGCGAGGACAGTCCTTTGGAAAGCACAGGGTGGCTGGTGACATCAAAGCCTTCTCCTCCGAGGCCCGTTGCCTTTCCACGTACGGCTGCCTGGGCTGAGCTTGTGATTCTTGCTCTTGGAGTGCTCTGGGGCTGGACGCTGGGGTCCTGGCAGGGAGTCTCCCAACCAGCAGGTGAGGTGAGACCCCTGCGGGTAGGGAGAGCCTGCAGCCCCTCAGTGAAGACGCCCAGTACGGGCTGTGTGCATGGGCTGACCTGCTGGGTCCAGACTCGCTTGGCTCTGGCCCACAGCCTGGCACTCAGTGGGCTGCTGCCCAGATGAGTTTTATTTAATGACACCGAACTGGTGATAAAAGTGTGGCCTCGGGCACATGATGTCTTAACGGTCAGTGGGCACTGTAGTCCAGTGCTCATCAGGCATCCAGAAAGGCGTCTGCCAGGTGAAGGCCTGCCGAGTAGCTGTCCTTGGGTGTTTGAGTTTATTTGGGATTCTTTGCTCCGTGCCTCTCAGCACATTCCTAGCTCTTTGGTCTCTGAGACCCATTCAGATGGGTGTGTGCGGGTGTTTCCCTTAGGACGCACTGTGTAGCCCTGTGGGCTTTACCCAACCACGCAGGGCAGGAAAATGCTGCTTTTCTGGTTCTACAAATTCCTCTCCTTTTGGGGGGTGGTGGTAGTGTAGGAGAAATGAAAATTGTCCACATTTTCAAGATGCAATGATAGTCATCAGGGAAAAGCTTGTGCGCAGAAAATACATAAACAAGGCACATTCCTCTCTTTTCTTTGGCCCCCTGGAGTGGGTGAGCAATGACACAGGCAGAGAACATGTCTAGGGCATCTGGGGTCACTCTTGGATTTTCTTGTTGTGTTTGTCTGGAAGGTGGGTAGTGCTTCTGGGCTGGGCCCCAGATACAATCAGGGAGTGGCTTTGTTTTGAACACAAGGACTGTGAACAGGATGTCAGCCTTGCCTGTAATGTCACAAGCCTGCACTGCCCGGGGATGCGCCCTTGGGGTCAGTTTAATAAGTGTTGGCGGCTGCCTGGTTGTGTGACTTCAGGCGTGCTTGTCACCCGACTTGTGGCCTCAGTTTCTCCAGCAGTAGAGTGGGTGACTGTGAGGATCAGCCTTGAAGTGTCCCCTGGAAACTGCTCAGGTGGCTGCAGGCAGTCGGAGGCCTCTTGATAAATTGTAGCTACTTGTTTATTGTTTTGGTTTTTGGGAGAAATGCAATAAGGTGAGGCATGCTGACTGACACGTGCTCCATGTGACTATTTACATGTAAATTTAAATGAATGACATCAAAGTGAAGGGTCAGTTCCTCTGTTTTACTTGCCACACTTAGATGGTCATTGATACTTTAGAATGACAAGTGGATAATAGGAAAAGGAAATTATTAAATGGAAGTGTGCCACTGGGGCCCCACCTGTGTTTGGGATGGTGTTGTCTGACAACTTGATTTGTCTTTCCAGCACTTAGTCTTCAGTATAAGAAGATGCCACCATGTAGCTTATGCTATTGTTTACCAGAAGATGTTCTGATGTTCCTTTGTTTGTTTTCTGTGATTATAGCATTTAAGCACAACAATCTCTGTTCTCTTTTTGTCCCCAGTGATGGATGTAACAGACATAATAAATGGAAAAGTAGACGATGAAGACAAACAGCACTTTATTCCCTTTCAGCCGTAAGTATGGAGCAATTCAAGTGCTTACCAGACGCGATGTGGAAACTGTAGGTTCGCAATAGTAATTATCTTTGTAATTCAATTTGTAAGTTATACATAAGTAGGGATTTATTATTAATGATAAGGAAGAATCTTCTTTAGTCACTGTTACAGCACATGGATTTTTTGTAGCTGGTAGGAGTCCTAGGTTCAAGTTTGTTTATGGCTCTGGAAGTGGGCGATTTTACCTGTGATCACAGAATTGTCTTATTGCATGGAAGGCACAAAATTACAATTCTGCTCTGAGCGTGAATGTTTCTTTACATAATTGATTTATTCTAGTAGCTATTCACATTTTCAAAACATACAATACTTTCACGATTTATCACAGGAGGTTGCTGTTTTTAAAATAGAAAACCAAACGAAATAAGGATGAGTTCTTTTGTAAAGGGAGAAGTGAAGCATAAAATCACAATGCTGATTTTTTCTGTCTTGGTTTTTGCTCAGAGTGGACTATCTCTGTGCTTGTCATTATTTACGCTTTGTCTAGTTCTGACCTGAGGTCTTTAGAGAGGAAAGAGGTCTTTAGAGCTAGGAAAGCTCTCGGAGAAGGTACGTGAAATTAATTATCTAATGATTCACAGGTAGAACCATGGAAAAGGCTGAAAGAATTTGTGTTTATTTGGTGATGGAAGCAAAAGGGTATTTAGATAATGGTCTTTGGCCACTTCAAGAACACTCCGACTTGTTGGATAGAGGTGGAGAGAGAATTTAGAATGGTTTAGGTTCAGTGAGAGGGGGAGGGTGAAACATTTTGTTTTAGAAAGTTGACATTGCTTTTGAGTATTGCTGAGGGGTTTGGCATCTAAAGGAGCCCTGTCCTTGGTGGGCAGGAGATGTGGGGGCGGCTTCCAGAGGTGGAGCCCTGTGTGTCCTTCCTGAAGGACTCCTGCTCACCTGGGACTGGAGTGCACTCGGCGAGGAGGGGAAGAGTTGGCTTTCTTGGCAGGGAGGTGTTGTGGTCAGATAGCTTCCTAGGGTGTTTTGTATAGTTCCATAGGAGACTTGACAGTCTTCTGGGCAGGAGAATAACAGAAAACTCTGCACCATCTAGCTGGAAGTCAGGATTCAGTTATATATATCTCACCATGCACAACTGCAGGCGAAGGTCTTTGTGCCTTAAATGTATTAGGTTACTGTCCTGTCTTATGTGGTAACCATTTGCCCCACGGTGGCTATTTAAATGAATTAAAATTAAATAGACTTAGGAAGTTACTTCCTCAGTGACACTAGTTCCACTTCAAGTGCTGAGTCCCACGTGGCACTGGGTGTAGAGAGCTTTTCCCTTCCACGGAAGGTTGGATGATGTGGCTTTGAAATCCCACCTGCTGGAGACGGCCTACAAATTGGACACAGAGCCCCACATCTAGAAGTTTCCTTAGCCAGCAAGGGGAATATCATCTTGACACATGGGTACATATAGAGGAAGTAAATTAAATACACCTTTTGAAATTATAATCTTAAGATTTTTCTCTTCTCCACGAGATAAACACAGCCTTCTCATGTTTGAGTGCTTCATTATCCGTTGGACCTGAGAGTTTTGGATGCCCGAGTGGACTGCTGACTTGAACATGCCTGTTAGCCTTCTCTGTGGAAAGTCAAGAAGAAGAACTTCAGCTGTGATTTCACAGCGTGGGGAGGTTGCTAGTTTTAGAGTCACTGGTTTTCACAGGACATGTTTTAAGCTATTTGAGATCGCCTGTGCATCGCCACCATCTTTTTCTTTTAGGGAAGCATCCACTTTAAAAAAGACTCTTACATGCTTAACTCCTATGTAATTTGTGAATCCTTGCGCTGTTAAAGGAAGACTAACATACAGATTAATATTTGCGGTGTTAGAAACGAAAGAACAGCCTGATTTTAATAGCAAAATAAGCAATGAAACCAGTTCTTTGGGAAATGTCGTGCTAATGCAACCGTTTTTTGCTCCATTAAAACTGATTTATTATCTCACAGGGTTGATTTTAGGCAAGAACTCACAGTGCACATCTCTCTCGCTCTCTCTCTCTGTCTTTTTGTCTTTTTTAACTTGGTGAAGTAAATTAGAACAGTCCTCAGCTCTCTTGAGTAATGTGGCCCAAGTGATGGATAACACTGCCCTTGTTTTTGGAATTGATTTTAAACACTACGTTCATGCTGTATATTTCCTCGTCCACCCCTTATTGTGCTTTGTTTTGGATTTTCTGTTTGCGCATGCTCCCTGCATGCGCTTATTCGCTGGTACAGAACAGCATCTGTGAAAGGCTCAGGGTTCGTGGGCCCTGAAAACACTGATGCCTCACACTCGTAATTGTGCCCTAATTTTACTTTTTCCACATGGAAGCTGGTAGTTGTATTCTCCAAAGACTGGGCCAGTTCTTCTCACATTTAATTATTTAAAGCTCTGCCGAGTGCACAGTCCCGTGCCGTAGAGTAGAAAGCTTCTCCAAGCAATGAGATTCCAGGGTTAGTTTTTCTTTAATCTTAATTTTGATTTTTCCTTCAGACCACTTGCCTTTTGGCCTATGCTGTGTTCAGAATTACTGAAACTGGAGAAATGACCAAAAACATTTTTGGAGATTAGATGATTTTCAACTACATTATTTTCAGACAAGTTCCTTTTTTAAAAAATAAAGTAAGCGAGCGTCTGGTAGACGTGGAGAGAGGACCAGTGCGCGGATCTCCAGGGGAGTGGGTCACCCTCGTTGTTCTATTTCTCTCTCGTGGTTCAGCATTTTCCTGATCGATGCTTTTCCCTGTTTCTCTTGTCACCTCTCCTGTCCTCTGTCGTGTGTTGACTCACGATGCCTCTCTCTCGCACTCGGTGACGATGCTCTCTCGTGTTCTCTTGTCACTGTGACCTGTGGGTCTCTGTGCCCTCTGTCTCCTGTGCTCTTGGCCGTCCCGTGCCCTCCAGGCTCGCGTTGGACGACGCCATCCGACACAAGCCGCTGAACATGTCATCCCGTTTTTCACCCAGGGTGGCAGGGGAGAATGACTTCCTTCAGACTGTCATAAACAAAGTCATCGCGGCCAAAGAAGTCAACCACAAGGGGCAGGGTACGTATCGCACTGTCTTGTTTCCACAGATGTCCACAAACAGGAACTTGGGACGGTGCTGTCTGGTTTTTACTTTCTGGTGGCAGTGGTGGTGGTGGTCTTGGACAATGTGTGTAATGGTGTCCCTGATGGACAGCACATGGCTTTCTGGCTGATGACCTTGTAAGCGCTGCTGAGAGCCAAGCTCCTTGATGAAGGCTCCTTGATGGAGCGAGTTTGATTCAATGTTTAGAAAAACGTGGAGATGTTACACATAATCCCCTCCACCCGTGTGCTATTCCCTGCCATGTTGTGTTCTGGGGCCTCCCTCTGGTCCCCCAGGGAAAGTGGCCTCATTTGTGCAGACTGATTCCCCTGGGCTGTTCTCCAAGTGATCCCTCCCCACCGTCTCATACTCATCGTTTTTAATCCCACACCGATGTTTCCAAGCAGCTGACCTTCTGCAGGCAGAGGTAATGAATCAATCACCTCAGGTTGGTGACAGTTGGCTCTGAGCTGACCAGAAGGGCTGCCAGGAAACCACTGTGACTGTGGCCCCACCTCCAGCCCAAGGGGAAGTCACCTTCAAAACCTCATGGGTCTGTCTCAATCCTTGATCCAAA
This sequence comes from Arctocebus calabarensis, assembly GCA_963573935.1. Taxonomy (NCBI): domain Eukaryota; kingdom Metazoa; phylum Chordata; class Mammalia; order Primates; family Lorisidae; genus Arctocebus; species Arctocebus calabarensis. The sequence continues at coordinate 18,700 of CAUYON010120790.1, forward strand.
AAGACTAGCTGCAAACTCAGTACAGTTGAGGTAAACAGACCCGCTTCATTCCCATTGTTCTGAAGGAGGGTTTGAATTATGTCTCCCTCCTGGGACTCTGCAGGACAGGCTTCTCTCTTGCTGTGCCGGATGCAGCTCCCCGGCAAGCAGCAGAACAAAACCCCCAGCCTGGCATGTGGATGAAGTGTGGCCTCTGCAGGCAGAGCACTTTCAGCTGACCCAGGATCTTCTCATAAATTAATGGCCCTCCCAATTTGCACTTTAATTGAAAACCACAGGGAGGTCCAATTAGGGCTGTTTTGGTTGGAGTCCCTCTGGCCTGTGAGCCCCAGCGCCAGGGTCCCTGATCCCTTCCAGCAAGGGCTCCCTGGATCTCTACTTTCTCTTGCAGAGTCATCAGGCTTTTGATCAACTTTTATTACAAGTCCTACAGGGAAAGTAGAGTTTGGTTTCAGGCCAAAGCCAGCCTCTGCCAGTCTCATTGCTGTGTGGCCAAATTTGTGAAGCCAGCGAGCTGGGGCTGATGGAAGGGCCCCAGCTCCGTGAACTCCCCGGGAGGAGCTGCAGACAAGAGCGTGGGATGGTTTTTCAAGGGGATCACAGGGTCCTTCCTGAGTCAAAGTGCCCTTGGGTACTAACCATGTTTTACTAGCTCTGTTTTACCTTGAACCCGATGTTTCGCCAGGGCTCCTTCTTGGGTGGAAGTCAGGTCATCTCAGGGAGAGACGAGGGGGATGTGGTTGGTAGGTTTGCCCTTTTCTCATCACGAGCATCCCGGGCTTCAGCTGATATCCTGTGTATGACCGTGAAGGGTGCCAGGAGCAGGGCGGACCCGGAACAAGTGCTCATCTTCACCAAGAATCAGGGGTTTCCTGCCCTCCTCTGTTCACACTCCTGTCCCTTCTGACCGCATCCCTAGGTTTTTGCCCATTTTAGGTTTGCGCCAACACATTTCCTTGTCACAGTCAACAGAAACCTTAATATTAAATCTAAACCCTTATGATCCCTGAACCTGGAGGTGTTGGGTGTTTTCTGTGGACGGGGAATCCACAGACACCCCAGGGGGATCTGCTTCTGTTGTTTGAGATATATTGTATGTTAATTCTTTTTGTTTTGGTCAAGCACATGGCTACCTAAGTGCACTTTTTCTTTGGTAAAATTCTCCTGTGAGGACAGCATTTTAAGTATAACATAATCAGGAACATTTAATCTGCACGTTTAAATTACGTTACAGTAAGTTTAATGGTGTCACTAATGTATTAGTTTGTGAACTGAGGTACTTGAGCAGGCTGGTACTTGTGAGAAAGAAAACACATTTGCAACTCAGGGTTTCTGACCGTGTTATTAAATGTTGCGTCCTGATTTCTCCACTTGTGATCTCTGTAAGTAACTGTGCCAACCCATCCTGCCACCCGTTGGGAGTACCTTCCTGCTGGATTTATTCTGTGGACATGCATTCTCCTTGGAGGTTTCAGCACTCAGGCCCCCAAGACTTGAAAAGCCCTTATCTGCATCCTGGTGTTTTAGTGAAGACCAGCTCCATGTCAGCCATAGCGATAATCCCCATGCACTTCTGGGAGGGTACTGAGTTTGCTTTTCTGGAGGTTGGGGTGAGGAAGTGCTGGCCCTTTGAGGGTCCACTGCTGACCTGTTCTGCAGGTCCAGAGTTGCTTCTGACTCATTGTGCTTTTATGTGAATGAGAAAAAGGGCCTCATCAACTGAGTGGTGGGGAGATGCAGTCAGTGCCAGGGCATGGGACTTGGTGAGTCAAATAGAGGCAGAGTTTAGTTCCACTTGCCTTTTTTGTCAGTTTGCTTGCCAAGTGCACAACCTGAACAAAAGTCCATGTGCCCCTGTCTGGTGTCATCCTCTGATACCTCTTTGGTGGACTTCGTCTATTAGTTATTTTTCTTTTCTTCTTTAGACTCATGTTCCCGTGATCTGGAATTTCATATCTTAAAAAGAAAAACATATATATATGGAAAGGGAAGAACAAAAAAGGAAACACCAAAAACCAATTCTACCTAGAACAATACTTCTGTCTCCGTACATTGACTTTTTCCTCCTCTTCTGATTTCTGCTCTATCTGATCTTCATCTTGCCTTGTCTCTGTCTCTCTCCCTTGTGGCACCTGCTCCTCTCTCCCGCCAGAACCCTCTTGCTAGCTGCATGGGGCGACCTGCTGGCTCAGTGCAGACTCTCCCCTTCCTTTGGGCACATTGGGTGCATTAGGTTATGAAGATGCCACCTGCCTGGTCTCCACGGTCCTCTCCAGCTTCTGTTTGCCTGTGTGAGCTCTGAGCATCGGGGATCCTTCCGCTCACACTCTTGGGATTCTCTTCTTTCTCTGTCTCCTCTGCATTCATTCCTCCCAGGCCAGGGATGTTACCCTGGCACCTGCTAGCAGGTATGCTGTGGTGGTGCTATCTCTGCAAATTGCCCTTCCTGCTACCCCTGCTCCCTCTGATTTAACCTCCACTCTGGTCTTCACCTTCTCTCCGTGGTTGAGTTCTAGTCCTGCCAGATGTCCCCGGGGCTCCTGTGGAGTCCTCACTTTGCTACCACCTACCCTGTCCCACACAGCAGGCAGGTGGGACCTTGACACTCGCCTAGGGTGGCTGATGCTTGGATTCCTCCTTTGCTCTCAAGATGTTTAATTGTGAATTCAAAATTATTAATTCATCAGATTGTGAAAACGTCTAAGAATGTCTAGGATAAAATGTGACAAAAAGCATCCATTATTTTTCTAGGTCTGTGGGTAACATTGAAATTACTTCCTGGAGATATCCATCAGGTTCGAAAAGAGTTTCCTCATTTGGTGGACAGGACCACGGCCGTGGCCCGCAAGACGGGGTTTCCTGAAATAATCATGCCAGGTAAGGACTGACCTGGTCAGGGCCTCTGAGCATGGCATGGACACAGCTAAGCTGCCGCTGAGCACAACCCGGGGTAGCAGCTCCATGCCCACACTCTGGCCGGAAAGGGCTGAGCTTGCGGTAGGTGACGTGGAAGCCCCAGCGTGGTCGAGGATGACCCAGTGGAAGGAGCTGTAAACCCACCCCTGGGCCACACGGATCCCTCCGTGGATCGGCTCCCCGCAGCTGAGGGGTGTGTCGGGGAGGCAGAGACACCACCAACGTGTGCCTGGTAGACATCTAGTTGGAAGAAGGAAGGAGGGTCAGAAAAGGGCCACGGTGTGTGCTTGGTACCTGTCCCCTAGTATTAGTTATCATGTAGGCCTTGCTCCGGCCCTGGCACAGGCTCGGCTAAACCCGATCTCCATGTTACCTATCATTTATGTAATACTTTTCCAATTTCAAATGACCTTCATACTAATATTCTGATTTATCTTTAAGAGCTCTTGGGAAGAAGGGTGTTAATATTTATCCTTTATATTTGTGGGATGCTTTTGATTTATAAGTAATGCTCACGTTGATCATCTAAACTGGTCCACCTGAAGGTCTTGAAAGCCCACATGATGGCGTTGGACTATTAAGATTAATCCCATTAAGATTACACCATAGCCTACCATCAGAAACTAATGAGCGGTGGAAAGGGGGATGAACCACCCTGTGCTCCACAGCTCCACACGCCTCTGCTGTACATTGGCTAGGAGAGGGGCTACTTGGACACACACTATAAAAGTTATTGCTTTGCTGATTTTAGTGCAACTTTGGGACACGTTTTTCCTTACTCCTTTTGTCTTTAAGGGCCGTTTTGGAGTTATCACATGCTCTGATAACTCCATATGAAAGTCATCTGAAGTTGGTTAGGCTGAACAGTGGCCTTACCTATACAGGAAAAAAGTGTGACTTCAGCCATCAAGTGTGTTTGCAGCAAGCTAATTAGGCGATTAATAAAGGTGGACAAGTTCACCTAGTTATCATTACATCTGGATTCGGGATGCAAATTTATAGACAACGACGGGGCCATTGACAACATGTGTTTCTCTTGCCATCCTAAGGATGTCCTCATGCTTGAAGGGAAACCCAGGAAACTTCCAGGTCAGGATGACCATGTTTTCCTTAGAATTGATAGACTTCAAAAGTAAGGCAGGGCTTTTAGATCGTGTCCCTGTGGAGCTGGGCGAGATCACATAGCTGACCATCATTCTGGCAGGTTCCGAGTGCTAAGTCCTAGGGTTGGGGTCTCAGAGGAAGGTGGTCTAGCTTGAGGGAGTCACCTGTGTTCTGGGTGGGCTGTGTGATCACTGACCAGGGTGGGCTGGACAGCGTGTGGGGTTTCCCGTCAGAGCCCACTTTCCACCTGGCAGACCCTGGAACAGCCTCATCTCGTTGGCTGTCTCAAGGGATATGCATCTTCTTCCGACAGTGGGGTAGCCTGTGCTCCCTCTTCTTCCGACATTGGGGTAGCCTGTGCTCCCTCTTCTTCCGACAGTGGGGTAGCCTGTGCTCCCTCTTCTTCCGACAGTGGGGTAGCCTGTGCTCCCTCTCCTTCCGACAGTGGGGTAGCCTGTGCTCCCTCTCCTTCCGACAGTGGGGTAGCCTGTGCTCCCTCTTCTTCCGACAGTGGGGTAGCCTGTGCTCCCTCTTCTTCCAACAGTGGGGTAGCTTGTGCTCCCTCTTCTTCCAATAGTGGGGTAGCCTGTGCTGTCCTCCTGTGGCTGGACAGGCTGTGTTCCTGGAACCTTCCGTCTGTGTTTCTGGAAACCTCGGAATCTTCCTGAAGGGTTCAGGTCTCCTTACCCTGATGGGAGGTCCCAAGGTCCACTCCAGTCTGCTTCCAACTCCCTCCTCCCTGAACCGAGGTCCCTGTAACCAAGGGAGGCATTTGCAGAAGGCCTCTGGTGAGCACCCATCTGTGGGGCTCCCCCATCCTAAGTGAATTCTTTCCAAGAAGGCCCTGGAGCATAGACCTGTAGGTGACCTTGGGTTTAGTCAGCTGGCCATGCCCAGCACGTGAGTTCTCTGGCTGGTGAGGCCTTTAGGATGCTGCTGTGGCCCTATCTGATGGCGGCTTCGTGCCTTGATAGACTTTTCAGGCTGAGAGACCACATGGAAGCCCTGCCTTACTGATGGTGTTGTCAGGTGGTCTGTCCAGGGTCACATAGCAAATGAGTGACAGGTCTGGGTCAGGCAGCCTTGCCTCCTGCCTCCAGCCCTGCACTCTGTCAGTCATCTCTTGAGGTCATGATCAGTGAGTGAGTCACTGAGGCTGTGTAGCAACCCACTGGGATGATTATAATAATCATTTTAAAATGGAAGCTGAGTTTAATAGCTGAGTATGTTAAAAGTCAAAATAGAACATTCAGAAAAAAAATAAAAAGGCAAAAGAAAGAAAACAGAAGAGAGCAAAGAGAGGCTATCTTCCCAAAGGGATCTTTGTTCTTCAGGGCCGTCGTCTGGTCTTCCCAGAACCTCATCTCGGCTCCTGTGGGAGAGCAGGTGGTCGTAACCTGGGAGGTGGCCAGGCTGGCAGCAGAGGTGCAGTCACTGGTGGTGAGGAGACCACTAAATCATGTTGCTAACGAAGCTTGTGAAGTTTTCCCAGTAGGACCATTACCAGGGGCTTCCTGTGTTGTCAGTAGCAAGAAGAGTCTTGAGCTCATTTCTTATCTCTCCCCTCCCAGTTAAAGCCCATCTCACATCCATGCACACGTCTGCTCTGGTCTCTCTTTGGCCCCCCATTTGGGATCCCAACAGCTGCCTGTGAAAAGAGCCAACAGCAACTTCCTCCCTGGACCCAGCCTTCTTCCCTGATCCTAGGCTCCTCGTTCTAATTCTCACCAGCTTTTCATTCAACTTGGAATCATGCCCTTTAGAAGAAGGCAGAGGAGGCCAGCGCTGTCTGCTGTCATCCGAGTGTGCGCTGGGGCCATAGTCCTTGGCTACTGAAGATTCAGCAGTGGAACCAGGGATGAGGGTGCTGGGCAAGGTGGGCCATGGATGCTGGGGAGGGGATGGGTCTGGGCAGACCCACAAATACCATTCAAGCTCCCCAGGCATCGGCTGCTTGCAGAGGCGTAGAGGGTCCTCTGTCCAGATGAAGAACCAAGCACATCATTTGAGACTTTGAAATTTTTTCTCTTTCCAGCAAGCCTTATATTGGTGAACATTGCTTTTGTCGTGCTGAGACAGTTTTGTTGATACTATTTCTTAATCCTCCAATATAGCATTTGTGATATTCAGCAAGGCTAAGTAGTGTAGTAGATAGACAGTCTTGCAAAACTCATGGCCAATACTGTGAATAACAGATGGGGTTAAAGGTGTGGATGTTCCTCCCCCTCCAGGTGACGTTCGGAATGATATCTACGTAACATTAGTCCAAGGAGATTTTGATAAAGGAAGCAAGACCACGGCGAAGAATGTCGAGGTCACCGTGTCTGTTTACGATGAAGATGGGAAACGACTGGAGGTATTTTGTGCTGCAAAGGTTAATCTGTAGCGTTTAAATTTCACTTTGTAAGCCTTGACCTTGCCTGTGCTGCAGGGTGCAGAGCATGGCAGAGGGGCTTCATGACCCTGTTTCTCAGGATGAACATGGCCTCTTGCTTCCCTGTCTCTGGCTTGCCTTATGGGGATGGGTGTCCACTGGGTTCTGGCAGCCGGCCCATCTCAGGGTTTCCTGTGGTTTTTACTGCCTTTTTGCCCAATTATGTCATGAGGTCTTATATGCCGTCATAAACCTCAAGCTTAAGTGTCTAGCAGTCACATCAGCGGTACGGACACCACTGGGAGGGGAAGGTTGCCCCCTTCCTTTTGATCCTCTGCCCCTCATTCTAGACCTAAGGGGATAAATCAGGTAACTTCCTACGGGTCCTAATGTTAAAGTTGTTAGAGGTGAGGTTTGGAACCGTCGAGATCTAAAATTGGGAACACCTTCTATTTGCAGTGGGGCTTATCAGTGTTTCTGGGGTGTACCTGTCCTCGCGCACACGTGTGGTGGGAGATGTGTGCGGTGTCAGGCTCTGTGAGGTCTTACGTGAACTCTTTATGCCTTTTCAAGCATGTGATTTTCCCGGGTGCTGGTGATGAAGCGATTTCTGAGTACAAATCTGTGATTTACTACCAAGTAAAACAGCCGCGCTGGTTTGAGACTGTTAAGGTATTTACACGGTCATCTTATCATTCGCAATGCTCATTTGTATCCCAGGGAAATCCCCACCTCCCACCTGGCCCGGGGCTGCTGGAAGCCGGCAGAGCGGCTCTCCTGACAAAGTCATTCAAGGTTGCTAAGGAATCACGCTGGCATTTCTTGGAATACATTTACTCATGCCCCTTTGGATACAAAAATAGGACTTTTGTGGAGACAAATGAGAGAGTCTTTTTAAGCTAGCTATTGTTCTCTTCCCAGGTCTGTTTTGTGTGCGGCAAGCTGCCTGTACACCAAACAGAAAGGCATGGAGTCAGCAGCACGTGCAGGGGGTGCCGGAGCCCCGACACTGCATTTTCATAATGCAGCCTGCGCGCACCTCCACACCAGCCCCGCCGCGGTGACTCCAAACACCGCCAAGAGCTTGCATATTTGAAAACCAGGCCAGGGGTTGGCTGTGGAATACAGATGTTAGCTGTGAGAATTAGGGGCTGTCTTAGCTCATAGGCAGCCTGTATCAGGTCTTTCTTCTTTTACTGTAATGTGACAAGAAAACTTTCTTGCTGCAGCTGTGGGCAGGTCACCGCAGCTGCAGAGGGAATATAAACATCTCCCTGCCAGAGCGAAAAACAGAAACGGCAACTTTTAAAAATCGAATCTTAATAATAAGGATCAGAGGATTTAGAAAAAAATTCCGGCTGTCTCAGAGTGGCACCGGCATCCTTTACAAGATTATTTTGCTTAAAATGCCTGTGGAAAAATCATGTAGGAGACTAGCTGGGCAGTGTCTCCACCCTCGGCACTGTGGAGACATTTATATTGTGCCTGACATCTCCCCTGAACACAGCTGTGGATGCCGGGGGAGCCTGGTCCAGGCACCTAACCTCCTGTTTTCATTCTTGAAGGTGGCCATTCCCATTGAGGATGTGAACCGCGGTCACCTGCGATTTACATTCCGCCACAGGTCGTCCCAGGACTGTGAGTAAACACTTCGTTACCCATGTTTTGTCAAAGGGCAAGCAGGAAAGCACAGTAGGCCAGGACGCTGCTGGATTGTTCCGGAACTTGGTTATTATAACTTAGGAGGCCTGGCTGCCTCAGCTCCCGCCGCCTCTGCCTGTTCCTGGGACGTGCTCTCGCCTCCGTGTCCCTGAGCAGATCTCTGGGCTCTGCTTCTCCCTGCTGCTCCCCCTCGGAGGGGCCACGACTCTCTGTTCTTCCTTTCTGTTTCCTGTCTTCTATTTTCACTTGTAACCCTGCTCTGTCTCTCAGAAAAGATACTGAGTTGTAACAAAAATTGGCCCTTAATGCTCCTTGTCCTGGAATTGTAAACACTGAAAACATTTTGTTTTCCCTGGGATCCTGGTGTCTGGAGCTGGGGCGGGCCTTTTCTCATAGACGTTGGTGCAATGTTGATTATGGTGCCATGGCATCAGGAGAGCTGGGATTCAGATCCTTCATCTTCAAAAAGGTTTTTGTCTTGTCACATTTTGTCAGCTTTCTTACCAACTAAGAACGTAGCCCTCGGCTAGACACCGAGACATCACGGCAGGGTAAGGAGAAAGTTCTAGAACCCACAGAGGATTCATATTAAAATCAGCTTTCAACAAGCTGATTCTCTTTAATTAATAAATTACACTAGGGCAGAGGGGCATCTCTTGTAGCATTTTAATTTCCAGAATCCTTGTTTTCGTTGTCAGTTTTGAGTTCTTACTACAGATGAGATTCTATCACCCAGCCGACCAGGGCACATTTGCATAATTGATGAAGTCTCCATGGCCACAGCTTGTGGGGTGTTAGACACATGTGTGATGCTGACGTGGTCCTGGGGTGTCAGCTGCTGATGGTGGCCATGTGTGCAGACCCTGGAGCAGAAATAGGTGGAAAGGACTGAGGCCATGTTGACCCCCATAGCCAAATACAAGCCCATTCCACCCTCCTTAGGGAACAAGTGGTGGGACTCCTCATGCCAGGATCTGTCCTTGGGATTTGAAAGTTTGGTGCTGATGTGATGACATAGCACGTTTTTGTAAACTTGTTAGTAGTTCCACATACATCAGACAGTGTGTCCTATGATTTCCAGCAGACTTGTGGCACTTGTGAGTTTCCTTTGAATACAGCAGGGTTGGTTGGGTGGGACTCCAAGGAAAGGGCAGCCCTGCCACCCTTAGGAACATAAACTGAATATAAACCATTGGCCTCGTATGACTACAGGTGAGCACGTGATAAGCATTCCTTCCCCAGGTGTGAAGACGCAGAATGCTGATGAAAGGTGAACTTGTTACCACTGAATGTAGGTAGGATCAGCAGAAGTCACCTGCTGTGGTTATTGTCACGTGTCCTGACCCCTACTGCTGTCATGAAGGACTGCTTTTATTGTCTCAAGTCAGCCAAACTTAGGAGGAACCTTTCTTAGCTATTTGAATGTTAAAATACTTTGAGTTGGCCAGGCACAGTACCTGTAATCCTAGCAGTCTGGGAGGCTGAGGCAGGTGGATACCTTGAGCTCAGGAGTTTGAGACCAGCCTGGGCAAGAGTGAAACCCCGTCTTTACTAAAAATAGAAAAACTAGCTGGAGGATAGTGGCACTTGCCAGCTACTCCAGAGGCTGAGGTAAGAGGATTACTCAAGCCCAAGATTTTGAGGAGGTTGCTGTGAGCTATGATGACACTGGGGGCCTGTACACAGAGTGACAGGGTAAGACTTAGTCTCAAGAAAAAAAAGAAAAAAAAAATTATATGTGTTTTGGTGCCTTTTACAATGTTCTTTGTAGGATTCCCAGGGCACATGTATTTTACTTCTGTTCATTTCTTTAATTTTAGTGAGTCTGCATTTATTGAGCACTTACTGTGTATGGGGTGCTGATAAACCCCAGGACGGTGTTACCTCATAAGTCTATGAGGCATTACCTCATGCAGTGGGCTCTGGGGGTAGATATTTTGAGCCCCTAACTCAAGGATGGGGGTGTGACTCTTCTCTTTCTGACCTCTGTCCTTTTGTCTCTGAGGAGAAAGGTCTGAATCTATAATTTTAAAGATATTTTTAGCCCTGGGACTCAGTATTTCTATGTCGTACTCAGATCTCAGCTTGAGGAATGAATCCACATTGGATCCTTTCTTGAGTCCAGACTCTGACCCGTCTCACCTGACCTGCCTCCCTTTGGCACCCCACCCACCACCGAGCAGCCATGCAGGCCTGTCCTCCCCTGAGATGCAGCTGGCGTCTTCCTGGAGTTTTACTTCTTGCTCACGTGCTGGCCACCTCCACAGAGGGGCTTTGCTGACTAGTTCATCAGATTGGCCCTGTTCTCCTCATCCCCCTTTAACAAAACACCAAGTTTTGCTTTCTTTATCATCTGAAATAACTTACTTGTTGGTTGTCTCCCGAAGCAGCACAGATATTTATTGAGTACCAATTGTAAGCCAGCCACTATATCATACGCTGGGAAATAGAAGGGAAAAAATATAAGAGGTCCCTGACATCCCAGGGTTTAGTGGAAGAAAAGGACAATAAACAACAACAAATTCTCTCTCTCTCCCTCCTCCCCTCCTGTACGTGGTCAGGTAGTGATAAGCATTATGAGGAAAAGTAAATCGGGTCAGGGAAAGAATGTGACCGGGCCGCTAATTTGCTGTTGCACATAAGCTATGGTTCCTTTGGAGGAGGTGACATTTCATAGGAACTCCAGTGAAGTGAGAAAGGGAACCCACATCCAGGTATATGTGGCATGATCTTTCTTGCTAAGAGAAGGGAATCGGACACTCAGATCTTTAATCCATCTGTGATTTATGTGGGTAGGTATTGCCAGGCAGGAATCACCTTTATTATTCTGTATTGCTGAGCGGCTTTCTCTGCAGAAGGGTCTGTCCCTTTCCAGCCCCTGCCACGTGTCACGGCCTTGTGCTTCCAGCCCTGTTTGCCCTTGGAGCTCTGTGCATCCTGTGTTGGAACCACGGTGTCTTCCTTATTGTCCCTGCAGTTATTCTTGGGTTCTAGCGTTGCCGACTTCCCTAAGTGTCATTCTTCAAAATCACAGCTCCCCTTGGCCCTTTATCCTGCAGTCAGTTTTTAAGCTCTATGAAAAAAACTTTCCCATGAGATTTTTATTAGTATTGCTTGGAATTTATGAATTCATTTAAGAATAACACGTACATTCTGCTGGTGAATGTGGACCATTTTTCATAGATGTAGGTAGATCTTAATATCGATCCATCCAGTTTAGTAATTGTTTTCATACAGATAGCCGTCATAGCACTGCACTATTATTTTGTGGTGACCAGTGTTGAAAGCGATTACTGATTCTTTGTTCTGTTTTGCAGCTAAGGATAAATCCGAGAAAATATTTGCACTAGCGTTTGTTAAGCTGATGAGGTACGACGGGACCACCTTGCGAGATGGAGAGCACGATCTTATCGTCTATAAGGTGACAGCCCCTTGGTGCGGTACTGCTGATGCCGCCTGGCCCAGTCCTTTCTTTAGGTTACATTAGCTGTATTTAATTATGTGAATGAACATTTCTAATGACCAGCCCTTTTCCTGTTCCGACTGAAAGGAGATGATATGTAATGAAACATTAGGTGCCACATAAAAGTGCTGTGCTCATGAATCGATCCACAGGAATAATGGAAATTATGAAAACACACCGTTTGGCACAGTATTAAAAGCAATTGTCATGATGGCTATGAAGGCAAAGGATAAAGGAGTACGGGGAAGATTGCGTGTCGCTGTTTGTGAATTGCGTCTGATGTGCCGATAACTAAACCTGCAGGCTGAAGCCAAGAAGCTGGAAGACGCCGCCACGTACTTGAGTCTGCCCTCAACGAAAGCAGAGTTGGAGGAGAAGGGCCACTCGGCCACGGGCAAGGGCATGCAGAGTCTCGGGAGCTGCACCATCAGCAAGGATTCCTTCCAGATCTCCACCCTCGTGTGCTCCACCAAGCTGACCCAGAATGGTGAGTCGGGCATGGACGTTTGTCCTCCCCGAAGAGCTCTCATGGCAAGGTGGACTGTCGTGTGACTGTCAATCATTCACTGCAACCCTCGGTGAGGATCTTGGAGGATGTTGGTGGACCAAGAAAGAGGAGGTGGCATCTGCCATCATTTATTTATTTTTTACTTTTTTGAGACAGAGTCTTACTCAGTCACCCTGGTTAGAGTGCCAAGGTGTCATAGCTCATAGTAACCTCAAATTCTTGGGCTCAATGATCTTGTTGCCTCTGCCTTCAAAGTAGCTGGGACTACAGGTGCCTGACACAATGCCCAGCTAGTTGTTGTGTTTTTAGTAGAGATAGGGTCTTACTCTTGCTCAGCTGGTCTCGACCTCCTGAGCTGAGGGGAACCACCCACCTCAGCCTCCCAAAGTGCTAGGATTATAGGCATGAGCCACTGCAGCCTGCCTGTTATAATTTAATAAAACTCACACTTCTATTTGAGTCTCAGGAGTAACCTTAAAGGGAGAAAAAGCAATGGATTTACTCCTTAAAATGCTTTTTGGCCAAAAGAAGATAGTGTGGCAAAGGGAAAATGAGGGGAATTTTGAGTCAGACTAAGCACTTGGGATTGATCCATAGTCCTGAGTTGACCCTGGGGTTGCCCTTGAACCGGATCCTCTGCACCTTTCTGAGACTTGTCCTTCTTGTCTGTAGACCGAAGAATTAATTCCTGCCTTAAAGATATCTTCCTTTTTTTTGCCTTACAGAGATGCTTATTTCATTTTAAACAGTTGGTTTGGATAGATTTTCTGGTCCCCCTCTAGATGTCTGATAAGGTGCCCCATGCAGGTTCACATGCACCAAAGCTCAGCTCTGACACTGCAGGTCACCCGTCGTGGGGGTGGCCGAGCTGCTGCAGGCTCCTGCACCGCTGCCTGCGGCCTCCCTGCTGGCACTGCTGTCTGGCCAGGGACACTTCTTATTCAGCACACACTGACTTTGCTGTTGGCCCTTGTCTGGAAGAGGCAGAGGATCCCTGCACAAATCTGACATTTAAAAGCTGCATCCCCCGAATGTAGCGCTATCACAGCTGTGCAGAGCTGTGACTTCATGCTGTCTTGAAACTGAGCTCAAAAATCCATTTTTTCTCTTTTAACTGCCTAGTATGGGTTTTGATTATTAATATCTCTTGTTACTATGAACTGCCTCTCTGGGGGTTGTCTGTAAATTGCCTAAGGGACAGTCATCGTTTGGATTTTGACAGGTTAAACATAGGGCAAAAGTGAACTCATCACTTGGAAGCCAGGGCATGGTAGTGCTATGTGTGTGGGAGTCCTGGATATTTGGGCACATGTCAGATGCTTTGTGAACTTGCAGAAGGTTTTAAAGCTTTCTGCTCTGTAGTTTTAGGCTACATGAGCTCCATTTTCCCACTGCAGGGTTGCATGAGTAAACCACTAGTATAGAAACAGTAAACCATCTCATGCTGCTTTCAGTCACGGGGGCATTTATCTAATGCTACCTTCATCATCACGTTTTACGTGATGCATTTGTGAAACCATCCTAGCTTGTGATGGTGCAGTGATCTCCAGGAGCAAATGAAAAGTCTTAACCATAGGTTCGCATCTGTGCAGTCCTGTGGGATGGGAGGTAGAGATTGGTGCACAGGGAGTTTGCAAGGGTGGTGCCCAGATGTGTGGCCAGATTGGGGGGAGGGCGGTCTGGAAAGAAAGTTCCCATCTGACAAGTGTTCCTCTCTGGATGTGGCCCTGATAAGTCTCACTTGCCTGAAAAATGACTGCATCCAAGCCCTCTTTTAACCTAGGGCAAAGGTGACATGTCCATGTGGGTCACCGCCCCATATATGAGGCATTTAGGCATTTCAGTAGGTTCTGGAAGAACAAGAGCTACCATTTTCACCGTGTAGGAAACCACTGCTCAAACATGGGTCTTGTTCCAAAAGCATATTTGGAAATTGTTGTTTGGAACTTGAACATATTTTCTCCTTCGGAACAATGTTCTAAACAGCCCGTAGGCTGTGAGTCCCATCCATGGAATACTTCTTTAGCCACTTATCCCTGGAGAAGAGGACTGAGGACCAGGATATCTCTTAGGGGTTGCTGTGGATCCCGCCTTTCATCTTCAGGTTGCTTGAATCTCACCAGCCCTGGAGTAGCTGCCTCCCTGGGACCAGCAGCACCCGTTGCTGGGCAACCAGGAGATGCCGATGTGATGCTGGCATCAGCAGTGAGGGGAAGTCTTTTGGCTTCCATTCCACACTCACAATGAGTCCTTCTTTGGGGATGGTGGCGTGTCAGGTGTGGGCAAGATGGAGCCGCTCCCCATGGCATCTGAGCATCGACTCCCAGCTTCTCATTTGAGGGAGTCATTTTTCTGAAACCATGATTTGTTATCAGGAAGTTCCATTACCTAGTGAAAAGCGGAGGCTGAATTATTCACCGGAGTTAATATTAAACATCTCTGTCCTCAGCATTATGCTGGATGCTGTGGGGGACATGAAAAGAAAGAGAGGCTGGGATTCCTTTCCTCAATTAACATATAATTGGGAAGAAAGGAATCCTGAAACTTAGAGCCACTGTGGGCCACACTGCAGGGAGTCCTGGAACGTGGGCCTGGAGTGACCGTGTCCTCTAATCTGGGCAGCCTCCAGGGGGCCCAGCAAACTCTGGGTCTTCCAGACACTTTCACTCTCCTCCAGTTTATTCCTCCAACTACTGATTGTCCCAGTTAGAGTTTTTCTCAAATTTGCAATACAGTGTGCCACCGAATCTGAATGAACGCAACCCAGATTATTAGTCTCCATTAAAGAGACACTGAAACTTGGGAGGTGGAAATCTCCCCTAACTCTGGGACGGAGGGTGTGTCCAGCAAGTTGTGGCCTTTCCCAAACTTTCCTGTTGATGAGGAATTAGAACATGCTGACTTCCACAATGAATGGTGAATTTCTCAATTTCCAGTCAGCTCTTAGAAGGACTTTTGGTAGTGCTTTGTGCTGGGTGTCATACAAAGTGCCTTCTACACATCACATCAGCAATTGTACCCACTGTACATCAGGCACATTGGACCCATTGTTCAGATGAGAAAACTGAGGCAGAGATACCTGGCCAAGGTCATGTATTTGCTGAGTGCCCCAGCAGTCATAGCATTTAAGCCTATACTTTACATACATCAGTACCTTTGGAGGCTGTACTGTTTTTGTTTTTCCATTTTTAATTCTTTGTCAGCTATACTTGGGGGTAAGGAAAACACATGAAAAGTTATGTTTTGGTGCTTATTATATGTATGCTTTTTATGGGCTTTGATCTTGAAAGCACTGGGTATTTGTATTCAGTAAAATTCTCTCTCTGGCCAAAATTATCTATTTTTTTTCAGTATTAACTCGAGTTTGCTTTTCTTTTTTTATGGAGACAATATCTGTAGCTGAAGTTAGTTCCAGATGAGCAAAAAACAATGAATTAGATGCACTTTGTTAATTGTACTTTTTTACATAATAGGAATTCATATAACTTCAAGTGAAAATTAAGTAGCATATGTACTTTACCAGAGAGGTTTTAGGTTCTGTCTTCTTACTCTAAATAACATCTTGAGTAACAAAATTATTTCTGGACCTTGTCTTACACATGGATTCTTTTAAAAACCAGTATATTCGATCTTTGATTTTTCTATTACAAATGCAACAAGCATAAATAAAACCATAAGCAAACAGGAATGGCTATTGCAACCCAGGCTTGGATGAGGGCGGGAGTTTATCAAAGAAGTGGTGTCACTTGTCTAGGGTCATGGTAGCTGCAGGGACTGTCACCTGTCAGGTTCAGTGCCTGCATTTGTGTTAGCTTTTTCATATTATTTTATCTACATACAAATAGAGGCTTGTTCTTGATCAGAAAAAATAAAAATTCCTTGATAGAGAATGCCATGGCAGCGCTTTCTGGGTGGGTTGCCTTCTTCCAGGCCCTGTGATGCTATGGAACTGCCTTCATGTATATTGGAAAGACCAATTCTTTTTTAGGTTCCTGAGTGCATTTTTAAAGCTCCTGCATGGAGATCATTTCATGGCAAGTGTAGCTGGAAATAACGCATTCAGCTGCGCCAGGAGTTAGTGTGTTGCTGCAAAGTCATGGAATATTTAGCAAATGAACCCTTTGAAATAGGGTTGATTTCTCTGTTCAGAAAGTTGAATAGAGAACCTCATAGGATGCATGGACGAGAGAGTTTTGGCCATGGTGAGCTGATGTCCTTTCCTGTTCCCAGTGGACCTCCTGGGGCTGCTGAAGTGGCGGTCCAACACCAGCCTGCTGCAGCAAAACCTGAGGCAGCTGATGAAGGTGGACGGCGGGGAAGTGGTGAAGGTAACTAACCTGTGGGGGCGGGCAGGGGGGTGCTTGTATTTTTTTTTTTCTTTTCCTCTTATATGTATTAGCAGGTGTAAGCCCTGACCCCAAATGTATTATAGGCTTCTGGGGTAGTACAGGTCCTTTTGCACGTGGTGACATAAGCTTCTCCGTGGACAGAGTACTTCTTGGATTCTGGGTTCCAAGGACTTTCTGGGTTTGCTGTGAAGTGAGTGGGCTGTCGAATCAGCCTAGAGTGGGGTCCTGATTTTTCTTATGACAGGTCCTCACTGCAGGATTGACAATAGTTAAGTAACCACAGTAAGCTTTGCTTTCCCTACTACTAACTCTGGTGGTCGTGTGAGCTCTTTGAGCTGTGGCCTCCTGTGCTGGCACATGGGCGTTCAGTGGGTGCAGGGGGTGGGTCTTTTAATCATGGTCATTGTTAAGTCTGTTATCTTTATTGTTGGCCTTGGCTCAACAGCTCCTGGAGACCCTTTGTAAGTGACCTGCAAGGTGTGTGGTGTGTTGAAAGATCACGGCCCTCGGAGACTTGTCTTGGCCGTGTGGTCTTTACTCACTTCTCAGCCTTCCCCATGGCGGCTCCGGAGCACTGGAGGGTGCAGCTGTTGGTTCAAGTCAAGCCCCCCCGGACTGAGTATCTATTATCTGTGAGGCAGGGCAGTCACACCAGGGAGTGCTCTCATTTTGTGATTCTTGAGTCCGTAGTTATTTGTGGTTCTGCTATTTTCTCCAGCATTTAGGCTCTGCTTTGCGTCACGTACCACCTAATTTGCTTGAATAACTTTTCCTTGTACACAAGGAGATGTGTTTCTGTTTTCAGTACACTCTATTTTGGCCAGGGGACACTAAAAACTGGTCCCCAGCATGTGTCATTTCGTGGGTCTTGTGGTCTCTGCCGCGGGTCTCAGTTCCTCACCTCCGGAAGAGGCAATGGCAGGAGGAGAGAGACTCCTTTATCTCTGTAAAAATTAATTACTTAAAATGGCCTTAATTAACTAGCAATGTGCTTAACTTCAGTATACATTAATTTGGTTGCGACACTTTCCCGAGTTGCATAACCACTCAGATATGTCCTCGCTAATCTTAAAACTTTAATCATCTTTTCACTCCTGGTTTTCTCTCAGTGGCTTGGACAATGTTAATTGCATTTTAAACTTCCCTGACTTCTGCAAATTGCCTAATTTGGATGGAAAGTAGGAATAAGTGAACATCCTTTAAAAGACACACAGTTAATGACATTTTATCTTCTTTCATTTTTAAGTTCTTGCATCCCATCAGGAATTAGCTGTACTTCTGTTGACCTGTTGGCACCATTACCAGGAAAAATCTAGAACCATCTTGTCCTGTTATTTACTTCTATTTCCTATATCTGATTATTATCATATTTTATTTCTCATCCCTCATCCTTCCCTTCCTCCGGGGCACACTGGTTCTACCCAGGCGTAGATGTCCAGTTTGCCAGCGTATCCCACACAGCTTGTGTGCCTGGAGGGTGGAACTGAACTGCCCACGGCCACAGGGTCTCCGGGAATTCCCAGCCTGCATGGGGCTCCCTATTGCTCTATTTAGGAACACTGGTAATAGGTTTTGTTACATTTATTCAAGGCCTCCCTCTGCTTGTTTATAACCCGTAACGGAGAGATGGCATTGCTCCATACATTGAAGAGGGTATTTATGTATTAGGTAAAGGGTGTCGTTTCCCATTAAGGTAGAAAATGTGGATGGTAATTTTGGTCCTCCTATGGGTGGTCTCAGAGCCTTTCCTTGGCTGTCTGTGAGGGTCCTCCACGCTGCCCTCCCTGCACCCCTGCACTTTGAGCCTGGGACATGTGCTACTGACCATGCCCTTTGTCTGGGTCAGCCTGGTAGGCCCACTTTAGGGACTGTGCATGAACCATGACAAGTCAGGGCTTGGCAGGTGGGGAGCCTGTTGACAGAAACATTAGGCAGCTAACAGATGGCATCAAGTTTTGACCTTTGTGAAGAATTTACAATCTGAAAATGATGGAAAATGATACAAAAGTAAGGAGGCGGTGCAGACACAAGTAATTATGGAACTGATTAAGCCCTTGATGTCTAGACCAGCATGTCTCAAGGTCAGGGTGGTTTTATTCCCTGCCCTTTGTTTGTTTAAGAGATAGGGGCCTCCTATGATGTCCTAGCTGGACTCAAACTTCTGGGCTTAAGTGATCCTCCCGCTTCATTTTCCCCAGTAACTTGGGCTACAGGTGTATACCACTGCATCTGGCTTATTTCCTGCCATTTGTATGTGACATTTTCTGGCATAAACTTGGTGGTCGATAGAATAGCAAAGTGCAGTGAGGATTTTGTGCCTTAACGGGTCTTGGATCTCTTGCTGGGATCAGGAGGACACCCTCTCTCCTGGTGCAGACCTGCGAGGCGATTGTTACTATGATGGTCCCATTGCACTCACCTGGCGGCAGGTCCCTGTGCCAGGGTGGAGGAGTTTGGGGTTCTCTGTGGGATCTGGAAGGCTCTTTAAATAGTCCAGGAAGAATCTGAACCAAACGTCTGGCACAGCCTTCCTTCCCGTGTCCTTTCCTTTTAAATAATAGCTTGACTGAGAAATGATTCACATACCATAACATTTACCCCTTTATTCTGTCTGATTCAATAGTGTTTAATGTGTTTATGGAATTAATTAACCATTACCACTGTCTCATTTCAGAATACGTCATCAGCCCCCAAAAGCGACCCCATATCTATTAGCAGGGACTTCCCACTCTCTCTGCCACCACTGATCTTCTCTCTGTCTGTATGGATTGGCCTCTTTGAGATGTTTTATGTAAATTGAGTCATTTGGTGAGTGTCTGATCGTGTCTGGCTCCTTTCACTCTGTGCAGTGTTTTCTGGGCTCAGCGTGTTGTAGCCCATCACTGCCTCCTTCCTTTCTGGCTGGGGACGATTTCACTGCATGGAGGTACCATTGCTTGTTTTCTCATTCCTCAGTTGATGGACATTTATGTTGTTTCTGCTTTTTTGGTGATTGTGAATAATGCTGCTATGAATGTTTGTGTACAAATTTTTGTGTGAACATGTTTTCTTTCCTTTTGGATATATAGCTAGGAATGAGATTGTTGAGTTACATGGTGAATCTGTGTTTTACTTTTTGTGGAAATGTCGAACTTTTTTTTGGTACTAATGCATCATTTTTTTACACCTCTCCTGATTTGAGAACCATTTTACATTTTTACCAGCAATGCACAAGGGTTCCAGTTTCTCTACACCCCGTCCACACTTGTGATTGTCAATCTTTTTAATTGTAGCTGTCACAGTAGGTGTGACATGCTCTCTCCTGGTGGTTTCAATTTGCATACCCCTCGTGAGTAATGATACAGCTGTGCTTTACCGTTTTTGTGGCCCATCTTCCACCATACAGGCTTCTGCCCGAACTCCTCCACTAATAGGAAACGCTGCTTGCAATCCTGTGTTTCCGGTCCAGCTCTTGTCCCCTTCAGGGGGGGTGGGAGAAGGGTCTGACACTGAGGTCTATTGTGGCACCCCTGGGAAATCTCTTAGTTTTTTCTTTTCTTAATCAGAGTTGTGATTCTTTGTCATCCTATGTAGAAATATTTGGCTAATTTTAGTAGAAGATAGAAGTAATTTGTAGATTTCTGTTGAGTAAGACAAGTACTTTCTGGTGTCGAAACAGGGGTATTGCTGTGTACCCCGGTTTCAGGATCACACTGAAAAGAAAGTCCTTCAGATCCTGAGCTGTCCAGATGTGGTTTCCACTTGTTCACTCGCTGAAGGCCTGTGCTCAGTGTGCAGAAAGAGCTTGATCCAGCCTTCCCAGAGTTGCCATCCAGCTGTTCGTCACCAGCCCTAGGTAGCCACGCAGGGGCTGGGAGGCCCTCTGCGCAGAGGCACAGGGCACCCCGTGCTCTGCTTCTTCCTGCTTGACTCAGGGTTCGGTTCTTTGTTCTAATTCACTCAGCCACAAGTTTTGTCTTGTCCATCTGGTGGCTGGAATAAATCCCCGAGTTAATATGATAGTTTCATAGGTGGCTTTGGGGAGAGGTGGCTATTTGGAGTATTGCAGAGATGTGGATATTCGGAGCGGGGTGGGAAGCTGGGCCAGTTCCCATTATCAACGCCCTTCTGTTCTGCCCAGTTCCTCCAGGACACCTTGGATGCCCTCTTCAACATCATGATGGAGAACTCGGAGAGTGAGACTTTTGATACGCTGGTGTTTGATGCTCTGGTAAGAGGCCTTTCTGTCTCACTGGCTGGGACACTAAGAGGTTCTTTGATGCAGTGGCCTTTGAAGTCCAGGGAGGGGATCCATCACGGTGCCGGGAAAGTCCTTCAGTTGTAAATCCAATCAGAGGACATGGATTGGACAGGTAGAAAGGTACTTTTGAAAATGTAGAACTGTGGTTGGGCAGATGTCCTTTCTAGGGTAAGGAGAGGTGAGGTGACCACCAAGTTCTGTCTGGATTTGTAACGGTTCATTTCCACATACACAGGTGCAAATGGTTCAGATGAAAATTCCAAAAAATGTTGCTAATGGAGATATCATTGATCCATTTGACAGGTATTTATCATTGGACTAATTGCTGATAGAAAATTTCAGCATTTCAATCCTGTTTTGGAAACCTACATTAGGAAGCACTTTAGTGCAACGTTAGCCTACACGTAAGTTCCCTTTTGGTTTTAAAACCCCTACTTCTATTTTTTGTGTATTTGTTCCTTAGAGTCTTTTTTGTATGCTTTTGCCTTTGAATATAAATTTCCTTCCTCAAAACTCTGAATTTACTGGGATAATTTTTATTATTGTTTCCTTCCTAGCAGACCTAAAAGTCTTATTGAAAGAGATAAGTGATAAATTATTATAATATTCGGGAATAAATTCTTGTTCTCTACAACGCCCATTTATCTTTGGAATTTGCAGTTTATGTTCGATGAACTTGATGTATGGATACGGCGTGGCTGCCGCGCTGCAGCCTCCCAACCAGCATTTGATGGATGAATTAATGAACGTGTTCCCGTTCGGAGATGATGGGCTGTTTGGTGTGAATGACACTGAGTTTTGCACTTCTCAGCGCCTCTCCTTGATTTTTAGAGTATCTTCTCTTTTGTCCACAAGCTTCAACTATAACTGTCCCGGAATCTTATCGCTCCCCCTTTGCGTGCACCTTCCCATCCCGACACCCCAGAGGCCTAGTAAGACACGGAAGGGAAGCTTTGGGGCTGGGCCAGCCGGGCAGGCAGCTGTCAGTGCTCAGAGCATGCCTTGGCGTCAGGCTCCCTGGGCGTGAAACACAGCTCTATGATCTTGGGCAAGTTACTTAACCTCTCTAAGCTCTAACCTTCCTGTCTGTGAAAAGAGCATGCTTGTAGATTCATATGAGAATTTTAATGAGATATTAAAATAATAACTCCTGCACTTAGAATGTACAAAGTGATTGTAGAGTTCTCGTATTATGAGATTTATTAGGATGAGTTGCTTGCTCTCTCCTGGTGGGATTTGTTGACATTTATTCAAACTTTTTATTATGTAAGCTGTGATGAAAGTCCCCAGGTTTGCGTAATTTCTTTAAGAGCATCCCACTTAGAATCATTGGAAAGAATTCTCTTTGGTGCCAGTAAATTGAATCAAAACTTCCCTCTGTGAAGTGAGCGTACTTTGGTAAAAACCTGTTTTCGTCTCTGTGCAGAGGATTCAGGCTGCTGAAGCTGGCTGTTCATGTGTCCTAGGTCTGTGTCTGGATTTTTTCCGTGTCTGCCTTGAGTGCGTATTTTCTGCAAGGTGATGGGTGCGTATTTTTTTGGGTGATGACCGAGAGCTGCAATGTCCTCAAGCACACAGGGCAAGCTGTGATGAGCCTCTCTCTTCACATTCTGTTCACTTTGTGAAGTTGCTCGGTGTTTTGGCATTTTGCACAGTTCCTTACAGAACTAGGCAGGGTGATCAAGTGGCACCTTGTCAATCTAGTGACCAAAACATGACCACCTGGGGATTGTGGGAGTGGCCTGCAGGCTGCCAAGGGTGTTGCATGATCTCCCTGTGTGCTCATTTTCAAAATTCTGCTTGACTAAACGAGGCTGAACAGCTCTCCTCAGATCAGACTTCACACTCTCAGAGGGTGAGGATATGGATCAGCCCACCATACTGCCTTGCGCGTCCCTTTGCTGGGATCAGCCTTGCTGTCCTGCACTGCAGGGGACACAGGGGTACCTTTAACTGTCATTGGTGGAAAAAAAAAAGTTTTGGGCAAGTTACTCAATGAGAGGAATGACATTTAATTTTTATGCTGTGTTGGAACTGAAATCGGAATCGCTGACGTCTCACTCAGCCTCCAAAATAGGCTGCCATTTTTATCTTAGAAAATAAGTATTCTGAGCACGTGTGGATCAAGTAGGAACCTCAGGTGGTTCGTTAGCAATCTGAATCTGGTTATTTACACCGTGAAATACTAAGAATGTCTGTTGTGATTTACACAGTTCTAAACACTTTGGAATAGGCCCCTGTGTGTTGATGAGGCTATTATGGTACTGTATGGGCCAGGTGAAATTCTGGCGCGAAGTATTATCCCAGAGGGCCCCTCCTTCTCCCCTGCAGAAGGCCTTGGCAGGCATGAGCTCACGTTCCACTCCTTTTTATGTCGTTTTTTTCCTTTGATAAAGGTCAAGATATAATGTCTTTCTTCCCGAAGAACTCCAAGAGAGGAATGAAAGATTTTGGCAATGAGCTTTAGTTTTCAGCATGCCAAGTCCTAGCCACAGCTGTCCTGCATAGGTAGTTCATGGGTTCTGGAGACCCACCGCACGCACTCGTCCTGATCTAAGTGAAACGGGAGGGAAGCATTAACATGGGGGCTATTCTTCTATAAACCCAGCATGAATGGGCTCCTTTCTGTCCCCTGAGCTACCCCTGTAGCTTTGCGCTGACAAATCAAGGCTCCGTTTGGTCTGCCCCTCTCTACCCAGAGCCAACGTGGTGACCTTTGTATGTTTATAAGATGGCCTGGCAGACTTATTTTCTGGCTCTGGATCATTCTGTTTGCAAGTCTTTATTATTTTTTATTCCTTTCTTTGATTAATTGGTTGAAAGAATGCCCAAATGTGTTCTATGAAATGTTTATTCCCTTGGATATTAATGGGTGTAATAAGAAAAGATGTGTGGTTCAGTAAGTTTGGGAAAATAAGTGAAGCCGAGTGAAGCAGGCTTTCTGCCAGGACTTTGGGTGCTTTGCTAAGTTCAGAACTGATGTGAGAAGCGAGCTGCCCCTTCCCAGCGATGGGAATGGGCTCTGTCACGGGGCAGCCTGCAGACCCAGCTTCTCCCGAGCAGCTGGCAGGAAGCCTGCTCTGAGTGCAGCAGCTTCACACCAGACCCCTGTCACCTGATCAGTGTTAGGAATGACTTCACATCCACTCTGTCGGCTAAAAAGCTTTTTATCGTGATTTATCAGCAAAATAGTTCCTTTTAGGCCATCTGTAATTGCAGTTAATGTTGCCCTTCTGAGAGTCTTTTTAGATGATCTCGGCAAACAGTCTGGCCCTTACTGGCTCACACCTTCACTGGACATGCTGTCAGTGTCCTAGTGGATATTTTCGTGAATATAAACCTATTTTCTGTGGCTTTTTAAATGCTACCATGCATTCTCGTTGAGTTCATATGAGTTGGTGACTGTAGATGCTGTCTAGCGGCGGCTTTGGCCCCACGTATACTGCAAAGTTGTAGCGTAGTAGCTTAACACAGTGAAAAGTGAAACAGGATTGAAGTGGATTTATTTGTTCTTTTATTACTTACAAGTTACTGCTTGAGAAGGGTCAACTTTATGAACAAGAATGATTACTTTATGAAGCAGTGGTAGAAAGTGTAGTAGTTGGGCAAAGTGGAAAATAAATTATTTTTAGTACTTTTTCCTTCATTTAAAAATAACACATGCTCCTATGTTTTCTTCCTGGATTTTTATGGTTTCTTGTATTACAAATAAGTAGATTGCACATCTTGAGTTAATTTTTGTATCTGGAGAGAGATGGGGGTTCTGTTTCCTTCTTTTGCATGTGGCTGTCCAGTTTTACCAGCACCGTTTATTGAATAGGGCTTCCTTTTTCCACTGTATGCTGTTGTCTGCTTTGTTGAATGTAGATCAGCTGATTGGAGGTAGATGGTTTTATATTTAGGTTCTCTATTCTGTTCCTTTGGTCTGTGTCTCCACTTTTATACCAATACCATGCTGTTTTGCTTATTACAGCCTTATAATATAATTTGAAGTAAGCTTGCTTTGGCTATTTGGGATCTTGTTTGGTTCTAAATGAAGCCTGGAATTATTTTTTTTAGATCTATGAAGTATAATATTGGTATTTTGATAAGGATTGCACTAAACCTGTAAATCACTTTGGGCAATATGGACATTTTAATAATGTTGATTCTACTAATCCTTAAGCAAGGGATGTTTTTCCTATTTGTGTCATCTGTGGTTTCTTTCATCAATTTTGTGGTTCTCCTTGTAGAGATCACTCATCTTTTGGTTAACTGTATTCCTAGGTACTCATTTTCTTTGTAGCTGTTGTAAATGGTGGTGTCCTTGATTTGACTGTCACTTTGACTGTTATTATAGCACATAGAAATGCAGCTGATGTGCATATGTTGATTTTGTAACCTGAGGCCCTGCTGGATTTGTTTATCAATTCTAGGAGTCTTTTTTGGTAGAATCATCTTTGCATCCCTGGGATGAAACCCAGTTCATTATGGTGTATTATCTTTTTCATGTACTCTCAAATTTGGATTCTTGGTATTCTATTGAGGATTTTTGCATCTGTGTTCATCAGTGATATTGTTCTGTAGTTTTCTTTTGTGGTCGTTGTTTTCTTTCCTACCTTTGGTATCAAAATGATAGATAGCAGCTTCTAAGAACTGAGTTAGGGAGTTCTTCTTGGTAGGTTTGGTAGAATTTGGCTGTGAATCTCTCTGGGCTGGGGCTTTTTTTTGGTTGGGAAATTGTTTTATTAGTGCTTCAATTTCTCTGCTCATTATTGTTCTATACAAAATTTCTACTTCTTCCTGATTTAGGGTTGAGAGGTTGTGTGTTTACAGGTATATATTCATTTTCTTTACATTTTCCACTTTGTGTGCATGGAGGTGTTTTTATGACTAAGACCAACGAGGCAAATACAGCAATGACAAAAGTAAATATATGAAATGTAATTAAATTAAAAATCTTCTGAATAGCAAAGGAAATAATCAACATTGTAAATAGACAACCTACAGAATGGGAGAATATATGCAGACTGTACATGTAATAAAGAGCTAGTTTCTAGAATTTACAAAAGACTCAAATCAAGAAAAAAGCAAACAACCTCATCAAAGAGTAGGCAAAAGACATAAATCAAAGTTTTTTCAAAAGAAGGTCGACAAATGGCCAATAAACACATGAAAAGTTCTCAGCATCAGGGTAATGCAAATTAGAACCACAGTGAGATACCACCTTACCCCTGTCAGTGTGGCTGATATGAATAAGTCAAAACCAATAGATACAGATGTAGAACCAGAGATGAAGAAACACTTATGCACTGTTGGAGGGACTGCAAACTAGTATAGCCTCTGTGGAAAACAGTATGGAGATTCCTCAAAGAAACAAATGCAAACTTCTCTTCACATTGTACCCAGCAGTCACAGTACTGTGTATCTGTCCAAAAGGAAATAAGTCATTTTATCGAAAAGATTCTTGTTTGCAAATGTTTAGAACAGCATAGTTAATAATTGCAAAGATGTGGAATCAATGTAAGTGCCCATCAATACATGAGTGGATGAAGAAAATTTGGTGTGTATATTCATCATGGAGCACTTCTCAGCCATACAAAAGAATGAAATAATGTCTTTTGTAGCACATGGATAGAACTGGAGACCGTTATCCTGAGTGAAATATCTCATGAGTGCACAAACAAACATCACATGTTCTCACTTGTAAGTGGAAGCTAAGTACTGGGCACACACAGACACAAAGAGTATAAAGAACATTGGGAACCGAGGAGGGAGGGTGGGAGTGGGCTGTGGGATAAAACCTACCTGTTGGGTAGAGGGAAAGCTGCCTGATGATGGGTACACTAAGAGACCCAACTTAAGCATTATATAAGACATCCAGGGTGGTGCCTGTGGTTCAAGGAGTAGGGCGCCAGCCCCGTATCTTGGAGGTGGCAGGTTCAAATCTGGCCTTGGCCAAAAACCGCCACAAAAAAAAAAAAAAAAAAAAGACATCCATGTAACAAAAACATGTGTACTCTCTTAATATTTAAGAACAAAAACAAAATAAATATGAAACACGTTCTTATGATATAGTCAAACACGAAAACATATTTCTACTCAAAAATCATTTGTAAATGTTCATAACAGTATCATTTATAATCGACCAAAGGTGAGAACAATGGACATATACCCCAACTGGAATCAGTAAACAAAATGATGTATGTCTACACGCAACAACATAGAAGAACCTTGTGAAAGTTGGAAGAACAGTATCTGAGTGAAAGTGGCCAGTCACAAAGTGCTACATGTTGGGTGGCGCCTGTGGCTCAAAGAGTAGAGCGCCCATATACTGGAGGTGGTGGGTTCAAACCCAGCCCTGGCCAAAAACTGCAAAAAAAAATAGAAAACAAAGTGCTACACCTTGTATGATGATTCCAATAGTGTGAAATACCTAGAGTAAGAAAACTCTCATAGAGAAAAATGTAGATCAGTTTTTGCCAGGGACCAAGGGGAGTTCGAGTGATGAAGGGCAGCTAATGGATGCAGGGTTTCATCACATTTGTGATGGAAGTGTTCTACAAGTGATTGTGGTGAGGGTTTCACAAGTGTGTGACTATCTAATGCCCACTGAAATGTATACTTAAAACGGGTGAATTTTACAGTGTGTGACCTATATGTCAAAAGAAAATAGTAACACATGTTCAATGTTTAAGAAAAAGGAAAATTAAAAACATCTCCCATTACCAAAATATTCTGTTTCGGAATATGAAAGTTCCTTGGATGTAATGCTCCATACTGGAGATCACTACTGTCTCTGGCATAGATTAGCACGATGATTACGATTATTATGTCTAATTATTTTGCAAAATAGCATCATGTTATTTTTGACTACTTAAAATATAAGAGGGTTTTCTCATTATTATAATTTGCACACAGTAAAATGCTTACGTTGAAGCCCAAGTTCGGACAATTATTTGTACCCTTACAGTCACTGCCCAAGATGCCACTGCCTGGAACAGTCTGTCTTTCTGCTTTTGGGTCAGTTCTGCTCCCTGAGAAGCAGCCACTTTCTGTTACCATCAGTTTGTTTGTTTGCCTGTCTTTGTTCTTTCTTTCTTTCTTTCTTTTTTTAATTAAGTCATAGCTGTGTACATTAATGCAATCATGGCGTACAATGTGCTGGTTTTATATACAATTTCAAATATTTTCATCTAACTGGTTAACATAGCCTTCATGGCATTTTCTTAGTTATTGCGTTCAGACATTTATATTCTGCATTTAGTTAAGTTTCACCTGTACCTTTCTAAGATGCACTGTAGGTGTGGTCCCACCAATTACCCTCCCTCTACTCCCCTCCCTTGACCCGTTCCCCATATTCTTTTGCTATAATTGGATTATAGCTTTCATATAAAAGCTATAAATTAGTTTCATAGTAGGGCTTAGTACATTGGATACTTTTTCTTGTGTTTTTGAGAGAGTTTGCTAAGAAGAATATGTTCTAGCTCCATCCATGTAAACATGAAAGAGGTAAAGTCTCTCATCTTTCCTTAAGGCTGCATAAATATTTAGAGATCTAAAAATAGACCTGCCATTCGATCCTATAATTTCTCTATTAGGTATATATCCAGAAGACCAAAAATCACATTATAACAAAGATATTTGTACCAGAATGTTTATTGCAGCCCAATTCATAATTGCTAAGTCATGGAAGAAGCCCAAGTGTCCTTGTTCTTTATATTGGTCACTCCCACCCTAGTCAAATGAAGGGATCACAGACCAAAACTTGACTTTTGACCATGACCCCATTACCTCCCAGAAGTAAGGAA
>CAUYON010120791.1:0-69394 GCA_963573935.1 Arctocebus calabarensis
GGAGTGAGGGGGGTGGGGTCTTGGTGTGTGCCACACCTTTTGGGGGCAAAACATGATTGTAAGAGGGACTTTACCCAACAAATGCAACCAGTGTAACATGGTTTCTTGTACCCTCAATGAATCCCCAACAATAAAAAAAAAAGAAAAAAAGGAACTCCACTCAGAATAAGTGAGGCCTTTGGTAAATAATAAGTAAAGATATTTAGAGAAAATAATGGGTAACTTAGGGGAGTCACAAGAATTAGAAACTGAGGAAGAAGGGTATATTGGAGCAGAATTTGAAAGTGAGGAGAACAGTGAGGTTCAGTGGGAACCTA
Source organism: Arctocebus calabarensis (assembly GCA_963573935.1). Classification (NCBI taxonomy): domain Eukaryota; kingdom Metazoa; phylum Chordata; class Mammalia; order Primates; family Lorisidae; genus Arctocebus; species Arctocebus calabarensis. The sequence goes on from CAUYON010120791.1 coordinate 318, forward strand.
GACCTGGGAAGAATTGGGAGCCAGAAGCATATGAAGGTTTTTCTGGCCCTTCCTCAGGGGAAGAAGTATGTGATAAGCCAGAAAATACACCAATGTCCATTATGGCAGCTCAGATTAAATACTTGGAAGACAGTTTGAAGAGTCTCACAGTTAAAAACGCTAACATAGCCCTCCACATGAGGGTTTGTTCCTGCATGCACACGGGCACACACCTGGCGCTGAGTACCCTGGGTTAGGTCCATCCTTTCGACCAACCTTGACCTTCGGCTGTCCTCCCTCTCCACCCACATACGGCAGGAAGAGCGGGTAAGGGGCCGGCAGCCACAGAGGCAGAGCGCAAACCAGGGACGGGCTAAGTGACGCCATGCGGCACCACTCCCTCTCAAACCACCTTCCCCCGCCTCTGGGACCCGCCGCCTCCTCACGCCCCAGCCAGGACTAAGGACTGTGGCCAGCGGCAGAGTCTACCGAGTCTCTGGGTCTGCCTCCAACCCTCGTCCCAGGGGTGTGCAGTCGCGGACACGGCGGAGGCCATCCAGGCCAATCCAGGAGTGCCAACCTTGGCAGGGCAGGCTTGCCCCTGCTCTCCAAAAAAACAAAAAATAAAATTAAAAAAATATATACTTAAAAATGGTAACATAGATCACTCAACATTGCCCTCAGTGCCCTATGTAGATTAGATGATCGACCTGTGACTTCTATTACGAAGGCTTTAATAGAAGGACGAAAGACCACTGACTTTACTTGAAGAGTCTCACAGTTAAAGCACAGTTACTAATATCCCGTCTGGTCTGGAGTACCCTCAAGGGGGCCTGCAGGCAAAGAAAACGGGTATGGAGACCAACCCACTCACCAGCAACAAGACTTTTACACACCACCCCAGGTAGTGCCACTTTAGATTTACCAGCATGTGATAATTTTCTTTTGCTTTCCAACATGGGAGTAAAGAAATTAAAAACAGGATTATGTGGTCCTATTCCCCCAGATACTGTTGGGTTATTGTTAGGAAACAGTAGTTTAACATCTCATGGAGTGTTTGTCCACATGAGTGTTATTGATAGTGACTTCTTCGGGGAAATACAGATCATGATTTCAGTAACCAACCAACTCAAATTTTAGCTGAACAAACGACTGCTCAATTGCTACTCCTGCCTCACGTTAAATTACATAGTACTGGTAAAAAACGCACTGGTGGTCTTAGCAGTACAAACAATATTTTTTGGCAAACATCTATTAATAAGAATAGGCCTCAGGTGGCGCCTGTGGCTCAAAAGAGTATGGCACCGGCCCCATATGCCCGAGGTGGTGGGTTCAAACCCAGCCCCGGCCAAAAAAAAAACTGCAAAAAAAAGGCTTGGCATCTGTGGCTCAACGGGCTAAGGCGCCAGCCATGTACACCTGAGCTGGTGGGTTCGAATCCAGCCCAGACCAGCCAAAACAATGGAGGCTGCAACCAAAAAATGGCCGGGCATTGTGGCGGACGCCTGTAGTCCCAGCTACTTGGGAGGCGGAGGCAAGAGACTCGATTGAGCCCAGGAATTGGAGGTTGCTGTGAGCTGCGATGCCACAGCACTCTACCCAGGGCAACAACTTGAGGCTCTGTCTCAAAAAAAAAAAAAAGGGCGGCTCCTGTGGCTCAGCGAGTAGGGCGCTGGCCCCATATACCGAAGGTGGCGGGTTCAAGCCCGGCCTCGGCCAAACTGCAAAACAAAAAAATAGCCGGGCGCTGTGGCGGGCGCCTGTAGTCCCAGCTACTCGGGAGGCTGAGGCAGGAGAATGGCTTAAGCCCAAGAGCTGGAGGTTGCTGTGAGCAGTGTGACGCCACGGCACTCTACCCAGGGCAATAAAGTGAGACTCTGTCTCTACAAAAAAAAAAAAAAAAAACAACTCCTTATTTCATTAATTTTCTGAATGATTCTTTCATTTTCAATTTCATTAATCTCTGATTTAATTTTGGATATTTCTTTTCTTCTTCTGGCTTAGATTGTTCTTCTTTTTCCAATTCCATAAGATGACTTGTGAGTTTGTTGATCCACTCTCTGTTTTTCAGATGTAAGTATCTAAAGCTATAAATTTTCCTCTCAGGACTGGTTTTGCTGTATCCCACAGGTTTTGGTAACTTGTGTCTTCATTGTTGTTATGTTTGAGGAATTTATTTCCTCTTACATCTCCTTCTAAACCCAACTATCATTCAGCATAAGGTTGTTTAATTTTCAAGTCTTTCTGTGGGGATTAACGTTTTTGTTGGAGTGGAGTTCCACCTTTATTGCCTTGTGATCTGAGAAGATATAAGGTGTAATTTCTATTCTTTTAGTTTTGCTGAGGTTTGATTTGTATCCTTGATTTGACCAGGAAGTGGTCACTTTTGGAGTACATGCCATGACCTGATGAGAAAAAGGTACATTCCTGAGCTTTAGGATGGTACATTCCATATGTCTTTTAATCCCATTTGTTCTAGGGTCATGTTTAAGTCCTTTGCATCTTTGTTTAGTTTCTGTTTAGAGGATCTGTCCAGTTCTGTCAGTGGGATGTTAATGTCCCTGTATATTGTGGTGTTTATGGGAAATCATATTGCTCAGACCCATCAAGGTCTGTTTCATAAATCTGGGAACATTTAAGTTGGGTGCATAAATATTTAAAATCAAAATGTCTTCTTGTTAGGCAGTGCCTCTGACTCAAAGGAGTAGGGCACTGGCCCCATATGCCAGAGGTGGCGAGTTCAAGCCCAGCCCCAGCCAAAAACTGCAAAAAAAAAAAAAAAAAAATCTTCTTGTTGAATTGCTCCCCTTTGACTAATATAAAGTGTTCATCTTTGTCTTTCTTAACTTTGGTTGCTTTAAATCCACTTGTATCTGGAAATAAGATTGCAATCCCTTCTTTCTTCTGATTTCCATTTTCTTGAAATACTGTTTTCTATCCCTCAACCCTGAGTTTTGATTTGTCCTTCAAGGCTAGGTGGGTCTTCTAGAGACAGCATGTGGATTGCTTGTGCTTTTTTATCCAATCAGTCAGCCTGTGCCTCTTTAGTGCTGAGTTCAGTCCATTGACATTTACTGAGAGAATTGATAATGGTGGTTGCATTCTATTCGTCTTTGTGAAAGTCCATTATATAGTTCTATCTTTTGGGCCATTGAAGAAGCTGTATTTTGACCTTTAGCTTCTGGTTGTTTACTTTGCTGGTGTTCCATTGTGAAGGTCAATGTTGAGAATAGGTCTAAGTATTTCTTGTAGAGACAGTCATATTGCAAATTTCCTCAGTGCTTGTATATCTGCAAAATATTTGATTTCTCCATCAATTTTGAAGCTTAGTTTAGCAGGATACAGAATTCTGTACTGAAAATTGTTTTGTTTAAGAATGTTGAAGGTGGGCTCGGCGCCTGTGGCTCAATGGGCTAAGGAGCCAGCCACGTACACCTGAGCTGGCGGGTTCGAATCCAGCCTGGCCCACCAAACAACAATGACAGCTGCAACCAAAAAATGGCCAGGCATTATGGTGGGCACCTGTGGTCCCAGCTACTTGGGAGGCAGAGGCAGGAGAATCACTTGAGCCCAGGAATTGGAGGTTGCTGTGAGCTGTGATGCCATGGCACCCTATCCAGGGTGAGTGCTTGAGGCTCTGTCTCAAAAAAAAAAAAAGGAATGTTGAAGGTGGATGACCATGATCTTCTGACTTGGAAAGTTTCAGTGGAAAAGTCTGCTGTCATCTTAATGCTCTGCCTGTGTAGATCATTTGGCACTTGCTCCTGGTTATGTGAAGAATTTTTTCTTTCATCTTCACTTTGGACAGGTTCATTACGATGTGTCTTGGAGAGGTTCTGTTTGAGTTGAGATAACCCAGAGTTCCATATCCATCTGAAAGGAGTGTGTCGGGGTCTTTAGTAAAACTTGGGAAATTGCCCTTTATAATGGTGTCCAGTAGAGCTTCTATTCCTTTGGGACAATCTTCTCCCCCTTCAGGGATCCCTATTTTTTTGAGTCTCGTAGTTCCCTAAGTGCCTGTTCTGCTTTCTCTCTCTTCTTTTCTGCCTTTTTGACTACCTGGGTTAACTTGAAAACTTTATCCTCTAGCTCTGAGGTTTCTTTCTTCTCCATGGTCTGACCTATTTTTGATGCTTTCTACTGCATCTATACATTCTCTGATTGTCTCTTTCATTTCCTTAAGCTCCACCGTATCCTTTCTATATTCTTTATATCTCTTGTCTGATTTTTGTTTCTGTCTTTCCATTTTCTTGTCCATTCCTTTTATTGTCTTTATCATCCGTATTTTAAATGCCCTTTCTGTCAAGTCCATTAATTCTTTATAGGTGGAGTCTTCTGCATTAGTTGCCTCATGGTCCCTTGGGGGAGTTCTGTTTTGGTGTTTCATGTTGCCTGAAATTTTCTGTTTGTACCTCCTCATGTGTCCTTTCTTCTTGTTCACCTCCTTATCCTCCTTTTTACTTCTCACTGCCTCCTTTGTTTTAAGCATAGGTCTTGATGACAGTATGTTGCAATGTGTCACTGGATGATGCACTGTGGTTTTTTTAGGAGAAAGAGAGCACAGCCAACAACTCTATGGTCCTTATTTCAAACTTAGTTGCCTTCAGTGATCACCTGATTGTTTCCTCAGCATCTAAACCTTGCCTGGTTGGGATCTTAAAGCTTACAAGAATTCTTCAGGGGCAGGAATCACAGTACCCCCTGACTCCAGTTCCCATGGGATACAGGAGTCCCTCAGCCTGTCCCAAGAGTGGAGTTCTGATCCCAGCAGGTGGAATTAAGATGATCATGCTTTAGGCCCCTGCTAAGACCTTCTCATGACCTTCCCACATGGCAGACCCCTGGCCTGTGAGACCTTCTCACTATGACTGCCTCAGCAACCACCAAATTTCTGGCAAGTCCACTCTAGCCAGCATTCAAATCTGGTTACTATATACTGTTTTCTGTTCACCCACTCTTCCAAGCTTTCCACTCAACTTGCAGCTTCCCCCAATAACTGAAAACTCCAGAAAGTCTTCCTCCTATCCTGGGCCTCTGTAGGGGGGCCCAGCCAATCCCAGCCAGTTGCAGTCACTTACCTAATTCATCAGATATCCACCACTCCAGATCATACGCTGTATCCAGCTCACAACCTCCTCACTATGCTCCCTAAGCTATGACTGGGTGAGGGCCTCATGCCAGCTATACCTAGGTTCTCTCTTTTTCCCTAGTCATTCTATGAGAGCCCAGCTGAACAATCCCTTTGGTCTGCCATCTTGCTCCCAACAAATAAAAATTTTTAATTGATAAGAACATTAGGATAACCTTCTGTCAGTACACTTGAAAACAGATAAAGGAGGAATTGCCTTTTTAAAATCAAATTATTAAAATTGGTCAAAATGAAATTACTTGGGCTAATAAATAACAAAGCAAGTACCTTGCAGTAAAAAGAGAGAGAGAGAGAATTCACCCCCAAACAAATACTAGACCAATGTGGTTTTATAGTGGTATAAAAATATTCACACAAATATTTGTCATTCAAAGAATATCAAAAGAGGGGAATCAACTTGGTAAGCTTATGAAGCTAGTTTAACCTTGTACCCAAGCCTGACAAAGATTATGTAAGAAAAAATAAAATTGTGAAGATGAATGCAAAAGTTACAAATAAAGTATAATCAAATGTCGCTGCCACATACACTACACCTCCCCGTGCCGCACAAAAGAACCAGGCAAGACACAGATTGAAATGCTAGCTTGCAAGAGGTGGGCTAACCAGAGGTGCAGGAGAGCCCTGAGCCCCCTCCTCAATGGCTGTTTATTAAGATTATACACAACAGGTGTGGAGAGTTAAAGTAATGCCATATGAAGGCTTTGCTTCGGTGGTTTTTGTCATGTAAAAAATCAGACACTTTTAGCCATAAGGATTGCCATGTGCTCTTTCTTCATGTGTTCTTTCCCTACAACCTCCATGAAGGAGCACCAAGTACCAATGTTTAACACCTGCTTACTAATGAGTGACTGATCTTACCTCATTCCAGAACACTGAGTTACTTGGGGGGATTGCCCCTAAGTCTCAAAACATCTCTAGGCTTGCAAGGAGACTGTCCTGTTCTCAGCATTTCCTTTTAATGTGATAAGAATCAGTAACTGTCCTTGCAAGCATGGTGTCCATTCATCTACATACCCCCCGTTTTTATTTAAGATATTCTTGGGTAGGATGAGGGAGAAAAATAGCCATTGTTCCTTTCAATAGCTCTTCTCATTGAGCAGCTCCTCTTCTTGCTAGGCAAAAGAAGAAGAGGGCACAAATAATAATTAACAGAATTATACCAGTGGTGCAGGTGAAGGCCTTCACAAAAGAAAAAGGAGAGAGATTAGTAACACTATTGGAAAGGCTTTGTAATTTCAGTTCCTATGACAGATTGCAATTATTTAATAAAGATTTTAGTTATATGTTGTAAATCTATCCAAAAATGATGTTACGTTGTTCCAGCCAAGCTAGGCACAGAGGGAGACATGCCTCCTCCATGCCAAACAATATGGGCATGTTTGGCTATGGTAGTTGTTCTTACAAAGCCAATGCATTTCACCACCTAACTTTGTCTTGGACTGACCCGAGGGGGGGGTCTCCAATCAATGATGCTTCCATAGGAAGTATTAACTAATGTCCAAGGTTTCTTGCCTCTGCCCATTGTCCATTGCACCAATTATAAATAGGTAGCAACAGGCATAGTGCAGACTGGAATGTTAGGTGGGGGAAGGGTAGTGTCATACCCTTTCCAAGTTGAAGTCTGGAGGAGCAGCATGGTTTTTATTTGTTTGTTTTTAATACTATTATGTATAAGAGAAAGTCATGCAGTGGGAATGGGTTGAAGGTAACGACTGCCAGAATTTAAATAGAAATGGTAGGGTTAATCTAAGATATTGTTCTCTTAAGGGGAGAATTAGGGATATAGGCTCAATAAGTGAAATTCTTTGTAGCAGCATTTACCTTTGTCAACACTAGTGCAATCATTGCCAGGAACAAGTCTACCATTAGTGGTTCACCTTGATGTTGCACTAAATCTTTAGCCGCTTATGACAGCTTTTTGATTTAACTCCAAGAAGGAAAAGTGGAGTTAGTGGTTCTTGGGAGAGGATGATGTGTTCATCCACTTAATGGCCATGTTATTAAAGAGATCAGTGATGGTGGATTCATCAAAGTGCTAGCGAGGTCTTTTGCTCATATCAAGACTTAATCCAGCGGGCAGGTAACCACTGTTTTTCTTGCTGTTTGTAATGATATGAGCAAAGCCTCGACCTCAATATAACACATAACCAGGTTCCCATTCGGACATAGCAAGTTCTCATAGAAAATAGGTTGCTGTATTTGAGAAGGTGGTGAATGGGTGAGAGATGTCCAGTGACGTTCAGCAGCTGTGCTTCCATCATTGTTGAGATTCAAAAAATTAAGAGTGAACAGAGCTCTAGTAAGCATATTATCTAGGACTGTTATTCAAGGGGAGTATACCATCTCCTCCTTTCTGTTTAAATAATGTATCTTTTAATGTTTTATGGTGTTGTTCAATAATGGCCTGGCCTTGAGAATTATAGGGGATACCATGAGAAAGTTGAACATTACAAAAAGACAGAAAGGTACTTAATTTTTGAGCAGAATAAGAAGATGTATTGTCAGTTTTATAGACTTAGAGAGTCCCACGACATTAAAACATTGTAATAAATGTTGAATGACATGGTGAGCCCTTTCTCCAAGTAAGTCTGTTGTGCAAGAAAAATGAGAAAAAGTTACGTATGGAAAGATGAACATATTTTAATTTACCAAAGGATGGGATGATAGTCACATCCATTTGCCATATTTGGTTTGTCATTTCTCCTCTAGGGTTGGTACCTTCATGAAAAGAGGGAACATGTATTTTTGAGCAAGAAGGGCAATTAGAAAGAATTTTCTGTGACTGAGTTTTTATAAAATGAAATTTCTCAAGAAGCATCTTTGCATCAGCATGTGTGTAGGAGTGAAAAGTAGATGCTTCTGGAACAGTACCAATAAGGGCGTAATCTATTTGTGAATTTAGTAAAGTCACAGGAACAGGTAGAATGGTGTGTGCTCTAATATGAGTAATGTATATAGGATGAATACGGTATCTAAGGAGTCTCTGGATAGACCGAAAAAAGAAGAAATTTCATCAGTAGAGGGCAGTGCCTACGGCTCAGTGAGTAGGGCACCAGCCCCATATACCAAGGGTGGCAGGTTCAAACCCTGGCCTAGCCAAACTGCAACAAAAAATAGTCTGGTATTGTGGCGGGTGCCTGTAGTCCCAGCTACTTGGGAGGCTGAGGCAAGAGAATGGCCTAAGTCCACAGCACTCGTACTGAGGATGATAAAGTGAGACTCTGTCTCTTAAAAAAATAAAAAAAATTCATCAGTAGAAGTAATAGTTGTTGTTTCTAGGTAGCTAACAGCTAAGCATGAATATTGAGAGTCCATGATCACAGTCATAGGACAATGAAAGTCTTGGGGTAGAATAAGAATAGCATACGTTTTATTCTTTTGGACAGAATTATAAGGACTTTGAACAACTTTTGAGTTATTACCATCAGTATGTCTAGCCTTGCCATGCTTGTGGTGTTTGTGTAAAAGTGACAGCATCTAGAATTGGTGAGTCTTTGACAATATGAGGAAGGATCCAGGAAGTAAGTTTTAGGAATCGAAATCTTTTATCATGAGGATTTTCATTGGTAATTAAGAGTATATAAGATGCGAGAGCTATTTGCCAAGACATAGATAATTGAAAATTGAGTTGAATTTGTTTTTCTGTTAAAGGAACAAAAATAGAACAAGGATCATAGCCTGTAAGTTGGCAAATTCTGTTTCTGCCTTTAGCAATTAGTTCACAAATTTTGTCTAAATAATGTTGTAATTTTTTTTTTTGAGACAGAATTTCACCCTGTTGCCCTCTGTAGCATGCCATGGCATCACAGCTCACAGCAACCTCCAACTCTTAGGCTTAGGTGATTCTCTTACCTCAGCCTCCTGAGTAGCTGGAACTACAGGCATGCACCACAATGCCCAGCTATTTTTTGTAATAGTTTGGCTGGGGCCGGGTTCAAACCCACCACCCTCAGGATAGCCGGCGCCCTACCCACTGAGCCACAAGTACCGCCAATATTGCTGTAATTGTTGCGAAGTTTTATTAGGAAGGAACAGCCACCCTAAAGGGGTGTTCTCTTGATAAATAACTCCAGTTAGAGAGTGAGAAGTGGGTATAATTATTAGTCAAATCAGTAATCTAACATCAACCCGATCTAATTCTTTTGAGGCAAACTATTTTTCAATTAGTTGCAGTTCCTAAAGTGAACAAGGACTATTTAAGTCCGAAGGTCCTTCTAGGATTTTAAAAAGATTAGTTAAAGCGTAGGTTGGTACTCCTAAAGTTAGATATAACCAATTAATATGACCTAATGGTTTTTGAAATCAGTTAAAGTAATAAGGAATCTAACATAAGATTAACATGTTGTGGGAGAATTTGTGTTTGAGTCAATTTGTACCCTAAATAATTATAGGGGGATGTAGTTTGAATTTTTTCTGGAGCAATTTGAAGACCATAAGATTTTAGGAAAAGTACAGCTTATTTAAACATGTCTCGCAAAACAGCTAAACTTTGGTGTGCAAATAAATATCATCCATATAACGAATGATGTAGGCTGTCAGATATTTTTTTCTAATGGGCTATAATGGCTGATCAACAAAATTCTGACACAAAGTAGAACTATTTAATATACCTTGTGGCAGAACTCTCCACTGAAAATGCTGATAGGGTCTTTGTTGATTACAGGAAGATAAAGAAAAGGCAAAATATGGTCAGTCTTCAGGATGCAAGTATATATTGAAGAAACAATCTTTTAAGTCAATGACATATAAATGACTAATTGGAAGGGATCATAGAGGGTAAAGAAAGTCCTGGTTGCAGGGGATCCGTGGAAACAATAGTTTCATTAACTTTGCAAAGATCAGTGAACATTCTCCATTTGCCTGATTTCTTTTTTACAACAAAAATGGGAGAATTCCAAGGGCTTGTAGAGGGCTCAATGTGTCCTCGCTCTAACTGTTCCTGAATTAAAAATTGTAAGGCATCCAGTTTTTCTTTAGTTAATGGCCATTGCTCCACCCATACTGGATTATTGCTCTTCCAAGATAGCTTGAGAGCATATTTGAGGTAGTGGCCTCTTGCTAAATTTGACATTTGAAAGGAATTAGTATGAGAGGAAAGTATGGTTATTACAGTTTTCCATTGTTGAAGTAAATCTTAACCCCACGAGTTAAGAGCAATATCAGCTATGTATGGTTGAATTTGAGCATTTTTATTATCTAGTCCTAAACAAGGTAAAGGTAATGTACTTTGAAAGACTGAATTTAAAGATCCTATGCCTATAGAAGTAACATCGACTGTCTGTTTCGGTCACTCCTTGGGCCACAGATTTAAAGCCATAACTGAGACATCTGCGCCAGTATCCAACAGGCCAGTAAAGGATTTATCCTTCAAAGTGAGTGTTAATTGAGGCCTATTCTTATCAAGAGATGTTTGCAAAAAAATACTGTTTGTACTGCCAAGACCACCAGTGCGTTTTTTTACCAGTACTTTATAATTTAACATGAGGCAGGAACAGCAATTGAGCAATCTTTTGTCTAGCTAAAATTTGAGTTGGTTGGTTTACCAAAATCATGATCTGTATTTCTCCTAAGAAGTCACTATGAATAACACTTGTGTGGACAAACTCTTCATAAGACGTTAAATTACTTTTTCCTAATAATAACCCAACAGTGTTTAGGAGAATAGAACCACATATTCCTGTTTTTAATTTCTTTACTCCCATGTCGGAAAGCAAAAAAACATTATCACATGCTGGTAAATCTAAAGCAGCACTACCTGGGGTGGCATGTAAAAGGGATTGGATGCGCTTAAGTTGCTGGTGAGTGGGTAGGTCTCCAGATCTATATTCTTTGCCTATGGACCCCAGGCTGGCCTTACTGACAGTTTCCCTGTTGTAAACGTGTTCCATTCTTATCAAATTGAGAGTGGCACTCATTGGCCCAATGAAGCCCTTTTTATACCTGGAGCATATTCCTGGGGATTTATGGCCTCCTTGTTTCTTTTGATTATTGGATGAGAAAACTTTTTTACTATTGGTATTTTACTGTTGCTATTTCTTTTCTGACACTCTCTTCTCATATGGCTTAGCTTTCCACAATTATGGCATTTAAAAAGATTCGTTTTGAACCCTTCTTTTAAAGCAGCTGCAAGATTAGCCTTATAGAGTTCAGTTCCTACATCAACACATGCCTGTATGTATTCCTCTAAGGGAGCATTTTGTGCTCTCAGAGGATGTAAAGCCTTTTTACACTCAGAGTTAGCATTTTCAAATGCTAAGCTTTGAAAAAACATGTTTCTAAGTCCCGGCTGAGCAACAGCTTTATCGACTGAAGTTTTCAATCGAGCTAAAAAGTCAATAAAAGGTTCATTTCCCGATTGCATTATCTTAATGAAAGATTTCAAGATACCTCCAGGAGCCTGAACTTTTTCCCAGGCTTGAAGCTTTGTTTGCACTATAGCTGTGTCATCATACTGGATTTGTCTCGGAACCCCTTGCCACTGACCATACCCAGTGAGCTCTTCTGATGTTATAGGAATTTCCTCTGCTGGTACTGGTGACTCATCAGGTCAGCCTCTTCCTTCCACCAAGTTTTAAACTGCAAATGCTGTCCATTTTTGAAAATAGTTTTTGCTGTCATATCCCAATCATAAGGAATAAGTCGCTGTTCTTGTGCAAGTCCCTGTAATATACCTCTAGAAAATGGGGACTGCATGCCATACTGTGTTACAGCCTGTTTTAAATGTTTTAGAATCGCGAAAGTAATCATATGGTGATCAAAGCATTGGCCCCCTTGAGGGTACTCCAGACTAGGAGGGATATTAGTAACTGTGACCGGGAAAAACCCTACAGTATCTTCCAAGTAAAGTCACCGGTCTCACGCCCTCTAATAAAGCCTTCGTAACGGAAGTTTCAGGCAGATTACCCACATAGGGAGGCGCTGAGGGCAATGCTGAGTGATCTATGTTCGCATTTTTAACTGTGAGACTATTCAACTGCTCTTCTGTCTGATCTGAGCTGTCTAATGGTCATTGAGACATTTTCTTGCTTATTCATATTTGTATCACAAACTTCCTCCTCTGAGGAAGAACCAGAAGAACTGTCATACACTATTTGTTCTCTATTCTCCTTAGGTTCAGGTTCTAACTGAACATCACTATCCTCCTCAGTTTCAAATTGTGCTTGAACATCACCTTTTTTCCCAGTTTCAAAATGATGAAGTATCATAAGAGGTCATAAAAGATAGGCCTAAATAAATGGGGAGATTTCTGTGGATGGGACAATTCAATATCACCAAAATGTCAATTCTCCCCCACATTAATCTGTGGATTTAATGTAATTTTATCAAAATCTGAGCAGAGTTCTTTGTGGAATGTGGAAATTGATTATAAAATATGTTGAGGAATAAAGGTCTGAGTATAGTCAAGATGGTTTGGGGGGGTGGGACTGAGAAGGAAGGGGAGGCCCCAGGTGCCAAGTTTGACCAGGAGCTCTGGGAGTCCTGCCAAGTGTCCTGTGTTCACAGTAACTGGGTGTTTCCTGGGGACAAAAAGGTCAGCAAGATGTGGAATGGCCTCTTCAGCAAATGTCCACATGGTTGAGACCACTGACTCGCTAGTGAACAATAAAATTCAATCCTTTGCTAAACTTAAAAAATCAGCATGATTAGAAGAAAGCCGTATCTTTACTGCCGTAGGGCAAGGATAGATTTCTAACAGAAGACAAAGTTACTCTTTAAAAGATAGGCAAAACAGGCTTGGCACCTGTGGCTCAACGGGCGAAGGCGCCAGCCACGTACACCTGAGCTGACGAGTTCGAATCCAGCCTGGACCCGCCAAACAACAATAACGGCTGCAACCAAAAAAATGGCCGGGTGTTGTGGCGGGCCATTAGTCCCAGCTACTTGGGAGCCTGAGGCAAGAGACTCGCTTGAGCCCAGGAATTGAAGGTTGCCGTGAGCTGTGATGCCACAACACTCTATCCAGGGTGACAGCTTAAGGTTCTGTCTCAAAAAAAAAAAAAGATAGGCAAAACAAAAAGATGGATGCATCTGATCATGTCACATGATGAATTTCTGTCCACCCAAAGCCCCATGAAGAAAGGTAAAAAGTAGAACAAAGGCCCAGAGAAGACAGTAGCTATGCTCAACATCATAATGTTTATCCCCAGATGCCCTCTCTGCTCTGTGATACAGCATCGGCTCCCAGCTCCCCAGCCCCGCTGTGCATCAGACTCCCTGGGTGCCTGAGGGCTATTCCTGTGGGGTGGAGGCACCTGAGTGTGGGGCAATTTGAGGCTGCCTGGCTCCCTTGCTCACTCGTCTTCACAGGCTTTCCCCATCCCCCTCCCTGGGAAGACCACCTATGCCAGGGTGGTGGCATCTGCAAGATGCACATGAACATGGTGTTGTTGGCTCTCTGCAGTCCCCAGAGAAGCATCTCCCCAAAAGCTGACTACCAAAGGTCCATGTCCTTCACGTTGAAGAGCAACTTGTGAGTGTCTCAGCACAGCAGATGACCCCCTTCCCTGCAGGCTGTAGTAGACAGACAGACCAGCAGGGCCACTGCAGACGTCGCAGAGGCTGGGGGGTGGGGGGAGATGGAGCTGTGACTGTCCCCTTCCCCCGACTCAGGGCAGAAGGTGCCAGGGCCTGCATGAGAGGAGGAAAGGGGGTTCAAGAGGACAGGGCAGTGGCCCCCAAGCCTGCCCCTCCATGTGGCCAGGTCCAGCCCCAGGCATGGTGCTGGGGACCCATAGGATAGACGTAAGACAAGGCCAAGCAGGTGGGGCCCAGGTGGAGCTCTCACACCTTTGTCCTCAAAGACCCAACACTGGGACACTGGCCTCAGCTGGTGGGAATGGCTGGAGAGCCAGTTCCCGCCTGCTTCCACCTGCCAACGAGAGGGGAGCCACTCACAGGTTAGAGTGCACCAGACCAGGGCACCCTACATCCCTTGGGAGCTTGGCACATGTTTTCTGAACCTCCTAGGGTTTTCTGCTGCCAGAAGGGCACCCCAAACCAGCCAGGCCCTCCACCCGGGTGTCAGCACGGGCCCCTATCGCCTGTGGCTCTGCTAGAGGGTTCTCACTGGGGGTGGACGTGGGCTGTGAGCTCTATCCCAGTCCGAGCAGCCACTCAAGGGTTTTGTTTTTGATTTTTGCTGGATGTACTTTTACACATATTTTGACTTAAGAGATCCTATGGGACAAGCATTGTCAACAGATTCAAAGAGGCTTAGGCTGCACTTGGTGGAAAGAAAAAGTCTTTGAGGGCCTCTCCACGCTTCTACCAATGGACTGCTCAGAAGACCTGAGCGGAGATCGGGCTGATGGGGAGTCCCTCCCTGTCCCTGTGGCAAGGCCTGGCTCCCGAACGAACTGGATATTTCCCCCAGAGGGCCCAGCCCAGGGGCTGGGGTGCCTGATGAGCCCCAGGTTCTGATTTTAGCATATAAAGTCTCACATCCTGAGAAACCCCTTGCCAAGAGGTCAGTTACCCTCACCATGCCCTGACTCAGGGAGCGTGGGGCGTGGGAAGGTATCTGTGGTCAGAATGGGGTGAGGGCTCTGCTGGGGCCACTGTTCTTCATCCCAGGGAAGCTCTGTGACCCCCACCAGGAGCCAGGCTATCTTCCCCTGAGTCTAAGTCGTCTCCCCAGCTCCCAGTCCATGTGTGGAATCTAGATTGCCTCAAAGTGTCAGTGCCAGGCACACCCCAGTACCTGTCCACTCTTCGGCATGTAGGACGAGCTTACAGGTGGGGCTGGGACCACTGCACTCCGCTCCGCTCCTGCCTAGAGCTGGGGGAGGGCACCAGGGCTCAGCCCTCAGCCCTGTGTATAGGCCATCTTTCCTCCCCTCCCCACCCCTTGCCCTTTGCCCTCCAGTCCCTGCCAGGAATGTCAACAGACCTTGCTGCTGAGGCCTTGCCATGGCTTCCCAAGCCTGCAGGCTCCTTTGCCTTCTCCTTGGGCTTCAGAGCTCTCTGGCTGCAGGTACGTTGGGGAGTCTCCTGTGCACTTGTAGAGAAGGGCGTCCGGGCTATTTGCCACACATCCCGCAGCCCGGCAGCCACTGAGCTCCCTGCTCAGGACGCGCTCTTCTCCAGGAGCATGTGCTGTGGCCCCAGTTTGAGGTGATTTCCTTCCGGAAACCAGTGTCCGGGTGGGTACTCGCCATGCATCACAGCACAGGTTGTTCATGATAGCCCAGGTTTGGTGGCATTATTTTCCCAAGACGTTTCAGGAATGCTTTCCTGGCCCCCTACAAGCATCTGTCCTGTAAAGTCAGATGTCACTGAGAATCAGGCACTCAGAGCACGGGAGGTGCCTCACTCAGCAGCTCCTGGGCTCTGTACCAACATGTCGGGGATGGGAAATGGGGCACAGGGCTGCAGGCTTGGTAACCACCATGGATGGCTCTACACAGGGGTTGCTGAGGCCTTGGGTGAGAGAACATGGGGTCATGCTTTGTCTGCTGGGAAGCCCCACAGAGCACCGAGGGTGGTGAGGGCTTCCATTGCTGTCCGTAGCCCAGGTCCATGGGACCCGTGTGAGCTGCCCACTGCGGGCCACCCAATGTGCCCACGATAGCGCCTTTTTCGCTCAGGAGAAAGTGCCATAGTCATCCTTCCTGCAGGTGGGTTTATCCTCTCTGTTCTGTTCTGTCCTTTCCAAAGTCTCTACAATAACATACTTTGCTTCATTGTCAGACCTGCTTCTGGCTCTCTGAGCGCTTTTCTGATGCAGATTTGATTTGATCCAAGGGTGTATTGGGGGGGGGGGGTGCAGGTCCCAGATTTGGGGTCTCTCCACTCCTTCCTCTGCCTGCCCTGGGTGAGTCCCTACAGGATTCCTGGCTCAACTCCTCCCACCTCTCAGGAACTGCGATTCTTTGGTTTTCCTGCCCATGTCCTCAACCTCTTCCATAAGGGATTGATTCCCTGGGAATATTGGCAAGTAAAAATCTGATTTAAAGAAAGACGGGGGCCCTCTCAGCCCTGATGGCCCAGCACACTACCCTTCCTACTGCCTGGGCCCCATTCCAGCCTCACAAGAGGCCATGTCCCCCAGCAAAAGCCTGGGTCCTCTTTCTCTCAAATGCCCCTCTTGCAGCCTCCCAGGGGTGCTGCTTTTCTCCATGAGGGCCCCTCCTCCCACCTTCTCCACACTCCTCTTACCTGGGAGGGCTCAGCTTCCCACTCTAGATTTCAGCCTCTACATAACTTGCAACAACTTAAACATCCTTGTCTCTACCTCCACAGCTGTCGGGCATCATAAAGAATGAGATTAGTGCCACCCTGAGTGTCCTCAGGTGAATTTGAAGCCCCACCAACCTCATGTTCCTCATAGGCAAAATGCAGGGCCCCAGCACCTGCAAGTGAAGGTCAGGGATACCGTGAGAGGCTGGGAGGATGCTAGGGAGGGCCTCACTTGGGGTACCCAGGGAGAGCCACAGGGTCTTGAACTAATAGGGCAGGAGTCCAGGACTCCTGAGAGCTGCTAGACAAGGATGAGGCTGCCTAGATGCTATATGGCTTGGGGAGGAAGGCAGGTGCCGTGCTGTCCGCCAGGGACCCAGGGAGAAGCAGGGCTGGCCACCAGGGACGTGGCAGGGTCACAGATGAGGAATTTAAGTTTCACACAAGGGCTGTGAAAGTCAATACTGACACACAGTTCGCATGCCCAGAAGGGGCCTGTACAACTTGTCCTGTTGCCCTATCTTCACTTTCACTTGTCATGGTGTCTTAAACCCCACATTTGATGGCAGCATGGTAGTTTCCAACTAGTATTATTAGCAGCTCCTCAGGCTGTTTTGGGGATTGCCTCAGATATTTCCTGAGGATACATTCCTAAAGTGAAGCGACCAGATCACAAAGGCCCCGCCAGTCCCCAGTCACCCACAGAGGGTACAGCCTACTTGAATCCAGCGAGGCATGGCTCTCCGTGGCTGGGAAGGGGCCCCAAGGCAGGGAAGGACCCTCTGAGTCCACCTGGCGTGGTGCCACCCTGCCAGCTAGCCTGGTGGGTTATGAGTGTTTCTGGGGTTGTTTCTCAGTCTTCATAACCCAGGAGGAGGCCCACGGGATCTTGCACCGGCAGAGGCGTGCCAACTCCTTCCTGGAGGAGCTGCGACCAGGCTCCCTGGAGCGGGAGTGCAGGGAGGAACTGTGCTCCTTCGAGGAGGCCCGGGAGATCTTCAGGAGCACAGAGCGGACGGTGAGTCCACTTTGAGAGGCACCCTCCAAGAGGGACTAGGTGGCATTTGGGGTCCCACCAGAGCTCTGCTTCCCTCACAGGACATCACTCTCTTCTGGGCGGTTCCCTCCCTCACCCTGTTCCAGGACATTCAGCACAGCACACTCTCCTACTCTCTGCCACACCACAGATGCCATTTTTACATCAGAAAATGTCATCTGAAAGCACACTCCATGTGTCCTTGACTTCCTAGGAAGGCCTCTAGTGGTGCAGCTACATGATACAGAGGTTGTGGCCTCCCCTGCCAACGTGGCCTGTGGATAGGGCTGTCTTCACTTCTGGTTTTGTGTCTGAAAGTTCTATATTTGGGATCTTCAACATGTTCCTTTCCCTTACATTTCCATTTCAATGGTTCTAGGCCACCAGAAGAGTGGCCTAGACAGGCCAGAGGCCAGAGGGGAGACAGGGCTTTGGGGTGGGGAGGTTCTAGTGCCTTGTTATGGACCCATGACTGGAATCAATAAGGCCAGGTCAGAGCTCCTGGAGTAAGTGTGCAGCTGTCTGCTTAGACCCAGGGTCATTGTTCATTGTAGTCCTGAGCTTTCTACAACACCCCTGATTCACACCATGTTTCCTACCCACAGGACAACTTATACTCAAAGGACAGTTCCCACTCACAGGACACCCCACCTCTCATCAGGACACCTCACACTCATAGAACACCTCACATCACACAGAACACCAAGGATCACGCAGGATACTAGACATCACACTCCCATGACACCTCACATTCACAGGACATCAAACTCAGAGGACGGCGCATCTCCCACTCACAGGACACCTCACATCACTCTGACAGGACCTCAGATGTCACACAGGGCACCTCACATCACACTGACCTCACATCTCACACTCACAGGACGCCTTGCATGACACTGATAGGATGTTACTTCTCCCATTCACAGGACACCTCACATCACACTGACAGGACCTCGCATCTCACACAGGACACCTCACATCACACTGACAGAACCTCATATCTCACACAGGACACCTCATGTCACACTGACAGGACCTCACATCTACACAGGACACCTCACATCACACTAACAAGACATCACATCTCACACAGGACACCTCACATTACACTGACCGGACCTCACTTCTCCCACTCACAGGACACCTCCCATCACACCGACAGGACCTCACATCTCACACAGGACACCTCCCATCACACTGACAGGACCTCATATCTCACACGGGCACCTCCCATCACACTGATAGGAAGTCACATCTCACACAGGAAGTCACACATCCCCCAGGAAATCTGGCTGTTTGGGACAGACACTAACATGACCTTTTCCAGGCAAACTGAGGCTGGTCACACCCTGTTTCATGCCACCTAGAGTTCAGTACACTGTCAAGATTTCCCATCTGTTACATCCTCACAACAACTCTCAGAGTTTAAGTTCAGTTGGCAAAAAGTTTCTTCAGGAATCAATTTTAGCAATGGGCCCTTTACAGTTTGCAGAATGCCTTTAAATCTTCTTTAAATCTTTAAATCCTTCTCCTGTACAGCTCCATGGTGGGTGGGTGCCCTGTCAGAGGACAGGATGGAGGCCCAAAATGTCTGTCTTGTCCCAGTTTCCCAGCTCTGAGGTGGCAGAATTGAGGCTGACTTGGGAGAGGGAACTATGTGGCCTCTGGTGGCTCTAGACATCCTAAGGAGGGATGAGAGTAAAAAAAAAATAAAATAAAAAATGTCCTTCTTGAGATGATCCCATCTCATCTCCAGAAGAAGATCTGGATTCTCGAACCCATCCCAAAGGGCCCAGGGCAAAGTGCCCACCCCAGGCCTCCCCCACCCATCAGTCCATGTCTTAGATACCACAACTGGCGTGTCTGGGCAGCAGTGTCTCATGCAGCTTCCTCTCTTGCTCCCTCAGAAGCAGTTCTGGATTTCTTATAAGGGTGAGTCATTGAACAGCTCATTTGATCCTGCCCACCAGCCTTCTCCATAGCACACTAACACAAGCCCATTCCACAGATGGGGACCAATGCGCCTCAAATCCATGCCAGAACGGGGGTTCCTGTGAGGACCAGCTCCAATCCTATGTCTGCTTTTGCCTCCCTGAATTTGAGGGCCGGAACTGTGAGACAAGTGAGGCTCTGCTCCCTTTCTCCTGTGCCCTGTCCTCTAGTGTGCCAAGGGCCCTGGGCAGCATAGAGGCCACCTGGCTGACTGAGATATGGGTGTGCATACTAGTCCAGCCTGGGCTCAGCCTCAGATGGAAGTCTATCAGGGTGACGTTGAAGGCGCCTTTCAACGCGATAGCCTCCCATCTAGGGCTTTAAGGCTCTAATTCTCAGACGTGATGGCCCCTTGGGCTCTAGCCCTGGTAAGTTCTGATGGGCCTGGAGAGGACCCAGGCGAGTCTCTTTCATGTCCCACCAGGCAGGGAAGCTAAACTTCAACCTCTCTACCTCTCATTATAATGAAATGAGTTTTCTTTCTACCTCCCAAATATTCAACTGAACAAAGTTCGGGGCCCTTGGTCACCTCAAGGTTCAGTCACTCACCAGAAGGCCTCACCTAGAGGCTGATACGCTCAGAGCATGGCAGGACAGCCGTCCTCTCTTGGTGGAGTCCTCAGTTCTCCCAGAACCATGTGTGACAAGATGAACCAAGTACTCCCCTCCCTGAAGCTCAGGGTGACTGCTCACCTGCTAACCTAAGTCTCACCCCCTCTGGAAGTGAGGTAGATACATTGGCCTAAGGCCTTCACCATAAACTATATTGTTAGCTTAACCATCCGCCATGCCATAAGGCCTGGGTAAGCAATGACATTCCCCAGGCAGGACCTTCCAGGGCTTGGTGGTCACCTCCCAGGAGCCAAGGACAAAGGCCACTCCTCTTTGGCAAGGACTAGGCTTTACTGTCAAGTGCTCAGCCTCTCAGTGAGTTAGATTTTGTGGGCTACAGCATTGCCTTTTCCAAGCATAATAGAGCCCAGAGAGCATGGGGGGAAACTGAGGAGAGCACCTCCTGCTGCTCAGCCCAGGATAAGCCTCCCACAGGGCAGCTCCCATTCCTCACATCAAGCTCAACTCATCTGTCCGAGTCCATTGTCAGTGCTGAGACTGTCCCCAGCTGGCTTACGGTGGCATAGGCCTGCTTGGAGCCTATTACCTCTCTCGCCCTCTTGCTGGAAGTGTCTCCAAGTCAGTAGGACACTCACTGTCTGCAAGGGGGTTTCACTGCTTCCCAGGGCCCTCCTCAGCTTCCCATCAGCTGTTTGCAAGGGTGATTGTCCTGGGGTCCCCCTAAATGCCATCAAGGTGGCCCTGCCCCCCAATGGCCATACTGCTTGGACATGTGACTCCTATAGCTCCAGGTCCCATCCTCCAGGACCAATCCCCAGAGCAGGTGGTGCCAGGTCCCTACAGCCCATGACAAAGCACCACTATCAAAGCAGACCCCCCTGCCATGGGGCAGTTTTCACAGTCTCCAAGGTGGCCCCTCTCAGGCCATCTTCTTCCTGTCTCCAGACAAGAATGACCAGCTGATCTGCTCAAATGAGAACGGTGGCTGTGAGCAGTACTGCAGTGACCACGTGGAGGCCAAGCGTTCCTGCCGGTGCCATGAGGGTTACTCTCTGCAACCAGATGGGGTGTCCTGTGCGCCCACAGGTGATGAGGTTTTGGGGCTCTTTGCTGTATTTGTGACCCAGATGCCTTGTTCTGCTATAAGTTATCTTCCTGGCTAAGAGGTGGGGACAGCTTAGCGTCCTCTGAGCATCTGCTGCTGGCTGGGAGTGGAGGGTAGAGAGGTGCCAGCCAGAGCCAGTGGGCAGGACGGGCACCCTGGGGCCATTCTCTGGATAGGTTCCCTGCCTATTCCAGCCCAAGCCTGGGAGGCGATCAAGGCTGTCTCACTCCTGTCCCCCTGTGGGGCCTCTGCCAGGGCTTGTGAGTTTACATTGACACACCCAGAGTCTATACCAACTGCTGCACAAGTCTAGATTCTAAAACATTTTAAAGGCATGTGCTCTTAGGAAAATGTTCTCCAGAGCAACCTCAAACTGGCTGTGTCTCTTCAGGGCAGAGGTCTCCAGTCACCTGAGCCTAAAATTGCTGCCACCACCACAGGTTTCTTCTCTGGCCCAAGGACTTTAATGGACCAGACTAAACAACAGGCCTGGGATCAAAACAGCACACTGGTTTTCAGCCGTAGCTCCTCTGAAGATGGAGCTTCCTTCACCTTTCAGTGAATTCACAGGACACATCCTCTCCCCTAGGAAAGCTAGCAGGGCCTGGTGCCCCAGTGCAGCTCCACCTGCCATCAGCCTGGCAGTTAGCACAGGCTCCCAGCAGAGCCCTGCCCACCCCCCACGGTGCCCAGCTCTCAGGGAACAGGAGGTTCTCAGCCTCTGCCCACCGACATGTCATGTTTCACAAACCTTCCATCTGGCCGACTTATTTTTTACAGTTGAATATCCATGTGGAAAAATACCTATTCTGGAAAAAAGAAACACCAGCAACCCTGAAGGCCGAATTGTGGGGGGCAAGGTGTGCCCTAAAGGGGAGTGTCCATGGCAGGTAAGGTAGGGCTCCCCTGGGTCAGGGTGTTCTGACCCTGGCCTCCCCTCTATGAGGGGTGTAGAGCCTTCTGAATGAGATCAGTCCGCAGGCCTCAGAGTGAAACCAGGTGGCTAGCCCCAGGCTGGCCCACCCCTTCCTCCCAGCTGGGCAGCATCCTCCTTACTGGTAGTGGGGAAGGGAAGAAGAAAAGAAGGTAACATTTGTTGAGGACCTACTTCATCAGAGAGCCATGCCAGGCGCTCAGTGGAGTTACTGCTTGTCGTCCTTGGGGCAGGATCTTGCTGATACCTGCAAAATTGGGTGCACTGGGCCAAAGCTCTGAGCCAATCCTGGGAGGTGCACAGTAAGACCCAACAGTGACCTGCCCTGTGGAGGCAGTGCTGGAGAGCAGTTCCTCCTGGGACCAGGTCTGGACAGCTTTGCCCAGGAGTGATCCAGGGTTGGAGGCGGCCACGCAATGCCAGCAGTCCCTCAGGGTGCACACCCCTCAGAGCACACTGTGCCCTTGCCCAGGCCATGCTGACGCTGAACGGAGCTCTGCTGTGTGGGGGGACCCTGGTCGACCCCAGCTGGGTCATCTCCGCGGCCCACTGCTTTGATAGAATCAAGAGTGGGAAGAACCTGACCGTGGTGTTAGGTAGGTACCAGCCTGTCCCTGACCTGAGAGCGGGAATGTCTCAGGCCTTAGAGTCTGGGGAGGGTGCTACTGAATTCCATGATCAGACAGATGCCTCTGGAAAGGGGACTGGGCAGACTCCGTGCAGCTACACTCCTCACAGCCTCCTTCCTGCTTCCAAGTAAAGCACAAAGAGACTTGGGGGATGCAATACCCACTCTGTCTCACGTGAACCCCCAAGGCCCTGGAGAGCCTCCATGGGACCACCTGTGGGTCTCACCCTCTGGGTTGATGAACAAGGACCCTGAGGAGGGTCAGGCCAGGCAGGGAGGAACTATGGAGAATTTGACCCCTCATGGTCAGAATGACCCCCCCCTTCCTCACTGGCCTCCAACACCCAGTTCCAGATTCACCCCAGTCTCAGCTGCCCTGGGAGGCCAGAGGACAAAGAAGAGACCTGGGGGAAAGTGCTGGGAGGTGGCTGGACACGGCTGAGCACCCTCCCCATACCTCCAGGTGAGCACGACCTCAGCCAGGAGGACGGAGACGAGCAGGTCCTGCACGTGGCACAGGTCATTGTGCCAGCCACTTACACCGCAGGCATCCCGGACCACGACGTGGCCCTGCTCCGCCTGCACCCGCCCGCCCACCTGGCTATGCACGTGGCGCCGCTGTGCCTGCCGGAGGCTGCCTTTGCGGCGCGCGTGCTGGCGGCTGTACGCTTCTCCACCGTCAGCGGCTGGGGCCGGCTGCTGGAGCGCGGCGCCACGGCGCGGGAGCTCATGGCGGTGGACGTGCCCCGGGTCATGACGCAGGATTGCGAGGAGCAGTCGCGGCGCAGGGCAGGTTCCCGGCGCCTCACCGAGAACATGTTCTGTGCTGGCTACCTTGACGGCACCAAGGATGCCTGCAAGGGCGACAGTGGCGGCCCTCATGCCACACGATACCGGGGCACCTGGTACCTGACGGGCGTGGTCAGCTGGGGCGAAGGCTGCGCAGCCGCCGGCCACTTTGGGGTGTACACACGGGTGTCTCGCTACACCGAGTGGCTTCGTGGTCTTATGCGCTCTGAGCTGCGCCCAGGCTTCCTGCTGCGGGCCCCATTCCCCTAGCCCAGCTCCTGGCCACCTAGAGATGCCTGCACCGATCCCGTCCTCTACTCTTGGTTTGGGGGTTGGGGGTGGAAGGGCAGAAACAGATGCGCAGAGATGAAGAGATGGAGATTTGGGAGGGAGCAGAGAGAGACACACAGCCAGGAGGGGATAGAAGGAGCTGAGAGAGGCCAGGACCTAAAGAGACAGCTGTGGGGCGGGGCACCGGTAACTGGCCCTGGTAGCAAACAAGTGGCATTGACTTTAGGGTCAACCAAGGTCTGCAAACAAATGGTGGAGGGCTGAATCAAGTGACACTGTGTTGCAAATAAAGTGTTATGGAACATTTGCTTAGTTACTGTCCCTGGAGCAGTTGAGACAGAGATGTCTGAACAAAACCACCACCTAACCTGCAAAGCCTGACACACTCAGTGTCAGGCAGTCTGCAGCAAGTCTCCGGGCCCGGCAGGGTCACTGATTCTGGCAATCTCCCAAGCCAGGCCGCCAAGACCCTCCCAGCCCCAACATGGACCAGATGACTGGACTCTGGGCCAACTCTGCTTATATTACAGACAAACCACTGTGTTGGTGAAACTGGAGTCCGCACCCGTCATGAAGGTGGCATCAGTGGACCAGGCTCTCATCACCTCTGAGAAAGACAGCTTGCAAACAGACAGATGCTGCAGGCTTTCACTTGAGAATTGTGCACACTAACCTGGGCTGAGGCTTGGGAAGATGCTCTGGCTTCTTGGAATTGAAGTATGCAGACAGGCTAGGAAAGAGAACTCCCCTTTCCCCTTGTCACAGACCTTACTGGCCTCAACTCCCCAGGCTAACTGCTTTTAGGGAGAGTGGGCAGTCCTGCCTGCAGAGTGCACTTCTGGGCCTTCCTCTGACAGGGAAGAGGAGCTAACACTCCACATCCCTGCAAAGGCCATCCATACTAAGCAAGCACTCTGTGCACTCCCAGATTTCCCATGAGGTCAGGCCATGAGATGGCCCAGCCTCGAGTGGCCCCCAACACTGGCCCTGCAGTTCCCTGTGGCCCCTGACATCTCTCCCTGCCTTCTCTCCTCCCCCCTGCCTCCTCCTCTGCCAGGCCACCCTAGACTTGGAAGACATGAGAAATTACCTTCACTAGGGTAAACCTTGTATATTCCAGGCTCCTCTGTCCCCCACTATCCAGCCTACCTTCACAGGGCCTGCTACATAGCCAGGAGACATGGGGCCCTGTGACTGAGTCCATGTCCAGGGGTCAGCATGGGGCCTAGGAGACAGCATCCACCAGCCTCTCATGGCAAAACCCCTGTCAGGCCTGGGCCAATCCATCCTGTACCCAGCAGGACAGAAGGGGGGTTGCAGCAGAGCTCATCTCTCCAAGCAGCAGGAAAGGGAAATGTTCCTCCCAGAACTATGTGCAGGGGCCAGGTGGTCATAGAAAGGTCACCAGAACCTCTGGTTCCTTGAGCCCCTGGGTCTGTGGGTGAGTGGGGGCAAATGCAAACCCAGCCTGCATGAGTCCCCTGGTGGCCTGAGACCACTGTGTCTAGGCACCACCTGATGGCACTGGGAGAGCAGCCGAGTAAAAGGACAGGTTCAGACCAGGAACAGTACAAAGAGTACACATCCCATATCCACCACCATGACTGTGGGCTCAAACTTCACCACTCACTAAACTTTGGGTTTCTGTCCTGGAAAAATGATGAGAAAATGATACCTTTGTCATGTTGTCAGGACTGAGAGTTAGATGCAAACATCTGAAAACTAGGAAATGAAAGTAAAATGTTTTCATTCTGTGATAGAACAGAAGTCCCCAACCTGCAGCAGGCCCCATCAGCCACCCAGCTCTGCCTAGAGAAGGGAGGGCTGGGTAACCACTCCAGTGTGGTCACTGTCCCCACCTGCCAGCAGGCTCAGCCCCAATCAGGAGCCTGGGATAAGCAGCAGGACAACAAGCTCTCCTATGCACCCAGGAGCGTGGACTCTGCCCCGGAGCTTGTTACGGCGGGACCCTGCACTCAGCCACACCATGGTGAGCCTGCCGTGCCTTGCCCTGCTCAGTGTGTCCCTGGCTGGCCTTCTCCTGCCTGGGGAAAGTGGTGAGTGGCAGTTGCCCTTCTGACTGCAGAGGGGGGCCTGAGAGCAGGGAAGAGCAGGCAGTCAGGGGGATGTGCCCTCAAATCTCCACGGTATGCATGGGGGAGGTGCCCTGGCCCTATCAAATTTCTACGGTATACATGGGGGGGGGGGCCCATTTGGCTGCAGATGGCTGGGCTTAGCTTCACATGGGTGAGAATCATCAGATGACTAGATCAGAGGTCACAAAAAGACAAAAACACAAGGATAGACAGTGAGATAGAGAAACAGACAGAGGAAAACAGAGATAAGGAGAGACAGAGAGAGGCAAGGAGACAGAGAAAGATAAGGAGAGACTGAGAGAGATGGAGACACAGAAAGGAAGGGTGTGGGGGTGTCAGTCTGCCCTCTACTGCCAGAGTAAGGGGCATAGCAGAGGCCTTTCCAGCCAGGGAGGGGTGAGACGGGCCACCACCCTCAGCTGACTCCACCTGGGAGGGGCTGTCCAAGGTGAGGCTGGACAGATGGGGGCACCAGGATGCGCAGGCCTATCCAGAAGAGGCCCAGAAAGGGGAGAACTCAAGCAAGGCTTGCGGAGACAGCAGAGGAGGGGTGGCACCTATGGCAGGTGCACAGGGTTTAGGGGCCCAGGACAGGTTTGCATCCTAGAGAAAGTAAAACATACAGGGACCCCCAGGGCACAAGAGAAGAGAAAGCAGCAAGGGACAGACTGCCAAAGAGACTCCGGTGGGCAGAGGAGGGAGAAAAGATGGAGGGCGGGGAGAAATTCCTGGGTGTGGGAGGGGAGAGACCCACTTGGGAGAATAGAAGGGGAGAGGCCTTCAAGCAGGGGGAGGAGGCACTGATGTGGGCAACGGAGGAGGAGACCCAAAGGAGGAAGACTGGACCCTCAGAACCATGTTGACCTGGAGGGCCCTCCATTGGGAGATACCTGTCTTCCTCCTGGGGCCCCCTCCCCCAGGAGCCCCCATAGGGAGCTCTAGTTCCAGGATCCATCTTCTCAGGCCCACCCTTAGCCCCTGCTCATCCTGGCCTCTGCCCCACCCCCAGCCTGGCCGAGTCCATAAAGCAAGTTTCTCACAGCTCTGCAGTGCTGCTCCTGCCCCCAGACTACGGATGCACGTCACCCCTCCCCGCCCCC
This sequence comes from Arctocebus calabarensis, assembly GCA_963573935.1. Classification (NCBI taxonomy): domain Eukaryota; kingdom Metazoa; phylum Chordata; class Mammalia; order Primates; family Lorisidae; genus Arctocebus; species Arctocebus calabarensis. The sequence goes on from CAUYON010120791.1 coordinate 27,168, forward strand.
ACCACACCCTCTCTACCAGGCCACGCCTTCTGTATTAGACCACGCCCTCTCTGTTAGGCCATGCCCTTTCTGGGTCCCGCCTCTGCCTGGCCACTGAGTGGGCATCTGCTCTCACCCTTAGCCCGGCCTGTGAGCATGTGGGCATGGCTGTGGTGCCCCAGTGCAGGCCTGGAACCTGAGAGCCTCCCCAGTGTCCCCTCAGAGACCCTGTCAGCCATCAAGTGCAGATGGGCCTGAAGGCAAGTCCACTGTCCCAGGAGGTCCTACTGAAGATCTGTCCTCAGCTCCCTTTGGTGGCTACTACCTTGTCCTCACTGGTTAGTGGCCCCTGTTTGCTCGAGTTGCCATAACAAAGTACCACAGACTGGTGGCTGCAAGCAACGGAAATATATTGTCTTGCAGTTGAAGGCCAGAGCTCAGAATCAAAGACTCCATAGGGCTGGTTCCTGCTGAGGCTGTGAGCGAGAGTCCATTCCAGCCTCATCCCACTTTCAGCGTTGCCCACCTTCCCTAGGGACCTTAGCCTGCAGACACATCTCCACTCAGACAAATGTCTGAGACTTTGGAGTTTCGTGGTGTTTCATTAACTTCTTAAGACAAGTGTACAGAAACCATTGCATGATTTATTTCTAATGACCCGTCTCACTTTTCTTCAGACCAGGAGGTATGGCTGCACAGCCTCTTTAATTTGACTGAAGACTTGACCTGACTTGTCAATGAAAGCCATTAAAAGTGCCTAAATTTGGTCCAGAGGCTGAGCCTTGAGGGCAGGCCAGTGGTCCAGTCTTTCCTTCATTCATTCATGCAACAATCATTATTAAGAACCTACTGTGCCCTGCCACTGGGGTACACCTGTGACCAAGCAGGCCATGCCCCAGACTGTCTGCAAGGCTGGTCATTAGCAATGGAACATGCCAAGGTCTCCATACACTTATCTTAAGAAGTTAATCAGACATTTGTTGTGAGTAGTTCTGTTCTAGAGGTAGAGACAGCACCAAGCCCCTCAATATGTAACCCAGAGAGTGGATAAGTGCCTGGGCGAGAGGTGGTGCAGACTCTGGGCCAGGGAGACGTGGGAGGGGCAGCCTTGGAGGGCATGGCTGGGGCCTTGGAGGGGACAAGGTGGTTAGCCTTGTAGGTACCTGACACGCCTACAGTTAAGGACAGCCAGGGGCCAGTATGGTGGAGAGAGGTGAGTGAAGGAATCAGGAAGGGAGGAGGCCCAGATGCCAGCCTTGTGGAGCCCCGGCATTACTCCCCCACTGGTGCCCATCGCCATGTCTTAGTGCCAGCGCCGTCCAGCTCCAGGTACAGTACTCCACCAGCTGGGAAGTGAGCAGGCTGGAAGGTGTGAAGAGGACTGGGCAGGGGCTGCAGAGGGAGGGAGTTCTCCATGGGCAGGCCCTTTATGCAAGCCTTGTCCAGTGTTTTCCAAATTGTGACCTGTGAACTTGTTGCATCCCAGGGGCTGGAAGACCCACATTTTACCTTGCTCCCCAGTACTCTAGAGCACACGCATGTGAACACCACTCTCAGGTCCCCTCCCTGCTGGGCAGCGTCCATGTAGCCAAAGTGACATGCATTCAGTTATCTCTTAGCCACCCTAGAGCCATGGTGATGGTTCACAGACTTGCTGTGAGGGTCAGACCCCACTCGGCCAGGGCCTGACCCCCGCCCTGCTCTGATCACTGCCCCTCTTTCCCTCTGACTCCTCAGAGGAACCGGCTGGCCCACTCTCCAGCCCCTTCTCCAGCTCCCTGAGCTCCTCAGGCTGCGGTCGTCTCAACACAGGAGCCAGAGTGGGAGGCAGGTGGGCATTCCCTCCAGGGCTTCTCTGCACCTGAGGAGAGAGAGTGCCCAGCCTCCTGTGGAGTTAGGAGACCTGATGCTGAGGGCTGGGCAGCCGTGTGGCAGGCCATGCAGAGCAGACACACAGGGGCATGGGGCAGGGCCAGCAAGTAACTAGTTGAGCTAACCTCTTCAGAATAAAGCAGGGGCAATAAAAGAAAAAGGACTTGGAAGGGAAAGTAATCTGAGATAGGAATGAAGCTAACATTTGTCGAGCACCTTCTGTGCACCCAAGCTCAGCAGCAGTAGTTTTTGGCCGGGGTTGGGTTTGAACCCGCCACCTGTGGCATATGGGACTGGCGCCCTACTCCTTTGAGCCATAGGCACCACCCAGCACTAGCTGTTTTATGCACTGCTAGTGCAGTTTTAAAACAACTCAAAGAAGTAGGTGCTCTAATTCCCATCTGCCAGTGATAAGTAATGAGTGACCAGGATGTAGCTCGAGTCTGCAGTCCTGGAGCTCCGAGGTGAGGGCAGACATCTGTCAGGGCCGAAAAGCAGGACGAGTCAGTGTGGGAGGGTCACCCTGGAGCACCATCTTGATCAGGGTGACACTGAATTCTTCAGAGGAAAAAGGTACAAAGAAGAGGACAGAAAGCCACGAAAAGAATCTGAAGGCCCCCATATCACAATGAAAAGAGAAAGAGAAGTGGGCGGGAGGCAGAGGTGGACCGAGAGGGAGACGGGGCAGTGCGGCCACACACCTGAGCAGAGACACAGGGCAATTTTAAAGAGCAGATTATGACCCACTTGTAAGCCCTGAAGTCAGTTCAGTGTTCTTTTAAATAAAAGAGAATAGAATCAAATAGAAAATTTTATAGTAAGTACTGTTCTTTAGAAAATAGTAGTAAGTGCTATTTCTTGAAACTTGTTTTAATTTTATGTTTGTGTGCATCCGTGTGTGTCCCAGGACTTGATATAATTATACTTTTCATGGGTCATGGTCAAAACAGTCCACGACTCCCCATTAAACCAAGGGGGAGGCCTTAAAAGGGGGGAGTCGGAGGGTACAGCTCAAAGTGGGGGGCACAGGCAGAGGGCTGGGGTGGCCAGCTGGGGCTGGTGAGAGCATGTAGGGTCTGTGACATGTCCCCTACTCAAAAGAGGGGTGCCTGGGGCTCGGGGCAGGAGCCTGAGGCTGCCCTTGGTGGAGGAGTGGGGGAGGGTCTCCCTTACAGCTCCCTTCATGCCCAAGGAGGGTCATGCCTCTTGTAATGTGGCCCCAACAGGACACTGCAATTCAGGAGAGAGCAGGTAATGGAGTGAGGGGCTTTCGACTGTTTGTCCTTCCCTGTCTTTCAGTGTTTATTGACGGGGAACATGCCAACAATGTCCTGCTGAGGATCAGGAGGGCAAATTCATTTCTCGAAGAGATGAAGGAAGGAAACTTTGAAAGAGAATGTGTGGAAGAGACGTGCTCGTACGAGGAGGCCAACGAGGTCTTTGAGGACAAGGACAAGACGGTAAGGGCTGGAGACTGGGGTGCCAGGCCCATGCTGGGCTCGAGGGTGCTCGATGGCCCTGGCTTTTCCGGGCTAACTCTGGGCACCCAGACATCTATACTGGGTTTCTACAAAGAGGGCAGTGAGCTGGGGACTGTCCCGCGTGGAGAGTGGATGGAAGGGCTAGAGGAGTAAGAATGGCCTCATTACTGCCCTCTGAGCGGAGGCTTTCCAAGTTCTTGGTGATCACAGGGAAAAGAATTTCAGGATGCGGGCGGTGCCTGTGGCTCAGTGGGTAGGGCACCGGCCCCATATACCAAGGGTGGTGGGTTTGAACCCGGCCCCAGCCAAACTGCAACAAAAAATAGCCGGGTGTTGTGGTTGGCACCTGTAGTCCCAGCTACTCGGGAAGCTGAGGCAAGGGAATCACCTAAGCCCAGGAGCTGGAGGTTGCTGTCAGCTGTGACGCCACATCCCTCTACTGAGGGTGACAAAGTGAGACTCTGTCTCCAAAAAAAAAAAAAAGAATTCTAGGATGTACCACATAAGACAAGCAAGTTGTGGACTGTTTTGATCATGACCCATGAAAAGTACAATTTTTATCAAGTCCTGGAACACACGTAGACACACACACACACACATAAACAGCTTTCTGTTCAACCTCAGGAGAGCAAGCAGGTAGGCTCCAGAGATAGCAGGTGCACGGGGGGCAGTGGTTTTAGGTCTTTTGTATTTTTACTAATTGAGCAGGGAAATATTCAAGATGAAAGGGTTGGCTTTACTTAAAATTTCGGTAGTAATTCCTAGAAATGGATTCCTTCCCATCTTCATACATTATATGATGGTCTTGGAACTGACGTGGTGATTTGGAGGGTGGAGACATTTTAAGCCACAATGTAAATGTTATTGTAACTAGCCAAAGTTCACTTAGGGTGGCAGAGAGAGCTCACAGGTCAATCCAAGTTATCAAAACTCTTTTTGCCATGGGGGTCACCCCTCTAAGAACCTCTGGTGGAGGGGTGTTGACAATAACACCTGAAACCACATGCAGTCCCCAGCTCCCAGTCCCTGCAAGGATAGCCCAGACCTTTCTTCCTATGGACACCCTCCCACACCCCACTCCTCACCCTACAATCTCCTCCCACCTCTCTCTTTCCTTACTCCTGCCTCCTCAGCAAACAGTAGTGACAGAGTGGGTGAGGACAAGTGGAAGTCATAACTCTTCTTGTGTCCATAAAGTAACAACATAAAATAGAAAGCTAATTTAAATTCCAGGTGCAGTGGCTCACACCTGTAATCCCAGCACTCTGGAAGGCTCAGGCAGGCTTTAGCTCAGGAGTTCAAGACCAGCCTGAGCAAGAGCAAAACCCAACTCTACTAAAAATAGAAAAATTAGCCCAGCTTGGTAGCAGATGCCTGTAGTCCCAGCTACTCAGGAGGCTGAGGCAGGAGGATTGTTGGAACCCAGGAGTTTGAAGTTGCTGTGAGCTATGATGAGCCCATGGCACTCAACCCACTGTGACAGAGTGAGACTTTGTCTCAAAAAAAAAAAAAAAAAAAACTCAGGCAGTGCCTGTGGTTCGGTGAGGAGGGCGCCACTCCCATATACTGAGGCTGGTAGGAGCGAACCCAGCCCTGGCCCAACTACAACAAAAAAAAATAGCCAGGCGTTGTGGCGAGTGCCTGTACTCCCAGCTACTTGAGAGGCTGAGGCAAGAGAATCTCCTAAACCCAAGAGCTGGAGGTTGCTGTGAGCTGTAACGCCACAACACTCTACCAAGGGTGACAAAATGAAACTCTGTCTCAAAAAAAAAAAAAAACTCACATGATGAACATCATCTATTGGTTACGGTGGCCAAGCTTTTCCTTACCTAGCAAAACAAACTGAATGTGAACTTAAATATGAGAATTGCTCCAGAACTCTACCATAAGGTGCTGGTTATTGGCAGGCATTGACTGGGTCTATGCAATTGGATACCAGTTCTGGAGTAGGAGAATTGATTTGACTCACCATCCTGGGTGCACCACCCATGAGTTCTCCATGGTTCCTGGAGACTATTATGATCTCAATGAAATCACAGGGAAGATTGCGTCAGGGATGGTAAAGCACACTACAAGTGGTTACAAGGTCATCCACCATCCAGAAGGCCCAGAAGGCCAAGACAATGACATTGGCTTCACCTCCTCCCCCCTTCTGGAGAATCAGCAGAGTAGAAGAGCTAACGTCTTAGGTATAAAGCTTCCAGAACTGAAGAAACTCAGAATTTTTCTTTCTTAATGTGTAACAAAAGATAGTTTTTTGGATATAGGATCATGCTCTGTCACTCATACTGGATTGCAGTGATAAACTTGTACCTCATGGTAACCTTGAACCCCTGGACCCAATTGATCCTCCCACCTCTACCTCCCAAGCACCTAAGACTGCAGCTGTGCACTGCCATGCCCAGTTATGAAAAGTTTTCTTTTTGAGGAGTAGAGATGGGGGCCTTGTTATATTATTCAGGCTGATCTCAAACTCCTGGTTTCAAATTCCAAGTGATCCTCCTGCTTTGGCCTGGGATTTATAGGCATGAACCCCTGCCCCTAGCCACGTAACAAAAGGTTTTGAAAATCATTCACCTCAAACCACAGCCAACCTCCTTGATACAGTTTATTCAAAGAGTTCCTGCAAATGACTTACATCAACCCCACGTTCATCTCTTATCACCTGCAGGTAATGAGTTCTTTGGCCAAACAGACCACTCTCGGTACAGTCTCACTAAGAACTTTGAGCTGTTTGTCATGGAAGAAGCATTCCATGCCTACTGAGCTGAACAAGTGTGTGCGACAGTAAAAATGGCCCCAGGCCACCGATGGTGATGAGGCCGTGCTCATAGATAGAAAGCTACATGTGTGGGCTTCCCCAGCACCTGCTGGAGCATGGGCTTCAGTGGAGACGCCATGCTCTCACAGACCCCAGAACATCAAGGAGGGTGTTTCTGTTTCCTGCGTTGAAACCTAAAGAGAAAAAGAAGAACGTAGCAGCCACTGATGTGATGGAAAGCCTAGTAATTGACACTTACATTTAGAAAATTGCCTTGTGCACAGTGTCAGGGAAAAAGTACTCAGTTTCTATCACGAAGTTTGATAATAGCTTTAAGTTCTTTGTAGATGGACTTTATCACATTTATTAAGTTCCCTTCTATTTATACTCTGCTGGTAGGTTTTTTTTAAAGAATCATGACTGGGGTGGCGCCTGTGGCTCAAAGGAGTAGGGCGCCGACCCCATATACCAGAGATGGCAGGTTCAAACCTGGCCCCAGCCAAAAATTGCAAAAATAAAAAATAAATAAATAATAAAAGAATCATGAATGGATGGATATTAAATTTTGTCCAATTATTTTTCTACATCAGTTGATAGGGTTGTGCGGACTTTCTTCTTTACATTGCTAATATGGCAGATTACCTTATTGATTTTCAAATGCTGAATCCAGCCTTTGGTGCCCCAGATAAATTTACTTGGGCATGGTGTATTATTCTTTATTTATACACTGCTGTATTCAGTTTGCTAATATTTTGTTGATGATTTTTATTTATGGCTTTTTTTTCCAGCCTGTTTTGTTATGTTGTATATTGATTTTTTATTTAGCTCAAAATATTTTCTTGCATAAGACCTTCTCTTTGACCTATGGATTATTTGTAAACAGTAGAGTTCTTGAAGTTTTCTAGTTATTTTTCTGTTGCTTATTTGTAGTTTAATTCCATTGTGGTCAGAAAAGATACTTGTCCAGAATATAAGAATAACTGTGTGGCTCCCTTCAGAGCTTTCTGATTCTATAAGAGCATTCTCCCTGATTTAAGACCCACCCCAATCCAATGTGATCTTATCTGGAGCCTCACCTTACTGACAAAGACCTCATTAACAATTAAAGTCACATTCTGAGGTTCCAGGGGGCAGGGCACTACTCAGCTACAGACAATGAAACAAGTTAAGACTATGAATATTTTTTCATGTAATATTGACTCTCCATAGCCTGTTTTAAGCTTATTAGCAATTAACATTTTTTCAACTAACATAATGATTAATGACAAGCAAGCAATCATTTCAGGAATTTTTAGCCTAGGTATATTAACTAAAAACTAATCATTGATCAGCTAAAGAGTACCAGACAGCAAACCATTCTTGGTACAATCTATTTCTAGGTGATTATTTAAAAATAAATATTCAATATTCAACAAGCATGTTGAACTGAGAAGATTATAGCCATATCTTCACAGGTGCAGATCTGAATAGCTTCCCCCATAGAGTAAATGGTTCTAGAACAATCTCTCCTAATGGTGACCTCTGTTGGGGAAAATATCCTGTTTAGGTTGGGTCACTGGATTATGGTTGTTATTCATATAAATTGTCTCTGTTTTTCCTAATGCATTTTTAATTTTTTTCTTTTAGAATGAGTTCTGGAATAAATACAAAGGTAAGATTTCTTTCTGTTTTAAGTGAGAGGGGTTCATTAAGATGTTTGAATTTTGAAAATACTTCCTGTACTTCCCTTCTGCTCTTATTTTAATCTTATTCATTTAAGGCTTTTCTCCTCATGGTGTTTCCATAACTGTTACTGTAAAATAGGTTTTACTGAAATTTTATGCTAATTCTAATTTTGTTATTTACTTAAATACAGATTTTAGTCAGTTCATCCTTATTTGAGCATACCAAATTCCATGATTATTTTTTAAAATACAAGTGTATTTGGTAGAGACAAAAAATAGAATCTGAAAAATTGGATTCCCCGTGAATGATTTAATGGTTATAGCATCTGAAATGGTATCAGTCATGATAATAGTGTTAGTAATAGTAATAATATTTCAAATTTCTCAGAATGACAGCTGGACCTGTCTAAGAAGCCCCGTGCTAGTGATGGACAGTAGTCTTTGCATTCTCATTTTGCCCCCATATAATTTGGGGAGGATGTTGGGAACCCCAACATCCTCTCCTGTGAAGCCCAGAAGTGAGTGTCTAGAACTCACCTGTCCTCCGTCCTTCCAGCTGGTGCCCTGTGGTCACCAGCCCAAGGCCAGATAGGAAGAACTATTTACAGAGAAACAGGAAGAATCTCAAGATACCTGAAAAGTGTGTGCTGAGGTTAACACAGCACAGTGACTGGTTTCCAAACCCTTCTTTGCAGATGGCGACCAGTGTGAGAGCAGCCCTTGTCAGAACCAGGGCGTGTGCAAAGACGGCCTGGGCCTGTACACCTGTACCTGCTTGGAAGGGTTCGAGGGCAAGAACTGTGAACTGCGTAGGTTCCTCGGCTTGCACGCCTTCAGGAGCAGTCGGTGGGAAAGAGGGAGAAGCTCAAAGCCCAAGGAAACAACCCTAAGTCGTGTCTGACTTCAGAGTCTGCATTATGTTCCACTGACCCACTTGTCGGTGTGGGCGTGATGAGACAGATTCTCTGTTCCTCTGAGGCCTGTGGGCACTCATGACATGTCCAATCCAGTCCTGTGCAGACAGGACTGACTCTCCCTGGGGAGGCATGTCCTTGGTACTCACCTGCCTGGATCCTGCAAGTGTCAGGGAGGAACACTGAGATTGTGCCCTTATAAAAATCAGACACAATGGCTCAGCCCCTGTGTCTCAAGAGAAGGCACCAGCCACATATACCTGAACTGGCAGGTTTGAATCCAGTCCAGGCCCGTCAAACAACGACGGCTGCACTAAAAAATAGCCAGGTGTTGTGGCGGGCACCTGTGGTCCCAGCTACTTGGGAGTTAGAGGCAGGAGAATCGCGTCAGCCCAGGAGTTGGAGTTTGCTGTGAGCTGTGACGCCAGGGCACTCTACCCAGGCGATGGCTTGAGGCTATCTCAAAAAAAAAAAAGAAAAAGAAAAAATAGGACGCATTTAAGTAATTCTACATGAAAAACATACTGAGAGTTTTCCCTAGATCTCTAATACTAATTTTTGATTAAAATTAGGTTATTAGATCAGTTTTCCCTAAAGAGAAAAATATGTATTTCTTTTAAATTACTGATTTTGTAATCTTTAGGCACTGTTCTTAGCTAGGAATTCTTTTGAATTTTTCCTGGTAAGAATGTCAGTCATGTATCGTTTCATTAGAAATTCAGAGTCTCCTTTCCTCTGCCCCGTCCAGCTAACTTACCAGGCAGAATACCAAGTAGACCCCCCACTATTGTGGATGTCTCTAAGATTCTGTCAGTGTGGGTCTTTGCCCTGGAATTACTTTTACAGTAACTTGCCATCGGTGTGTCTGGATTCTATATGGGAAGCGGGTCAGACAGCCTCGGCCTTCTTCAGGCCAGGGCTGCTGCCTGGAGGACACGCGCAGACAGGCTGTAGGACCTCTGGGCAGGTCCAAGCTTGGGCCTTGGGCTGGCCTGACTCAGGCCACTTGCTTACATCCACAGCTGCCCCTTTCATCTGCCTGGACCAAGCAGGGCCCCAGGCTCTGCCCCAGTGTCCACTCCCCCGAGTGGGCGTGACTCTCAATGCCCGAGGAGCCCGAGCCTGGGGGACGTGGCCACCTCCCTCCTGCCCCTCCCGTGCGTCTGCACACCCTTGGCCCTCCGCTCCAGCCCAGTGCCTGTTCTATGGCTGACCAGGGAATGGACAGAGCTGGCACCCTCTGGCCAGCTGCAGCTGGGTTTCCCTGGCCTGTCTTATGAGCCAGTGTTCATGTCTTACAGTCACACGGAAGCTCTGCAGCCTGGACAATGGGGACTGTGACCAGTTCTGTCGAGAGGAGCAGAACGAGGTGGTGTGCTCCTGTGCCAGCGGGTACACCCTGGGTGACAATGGCAAGTCCTGCATCTCTACAGGTAGGAGGCTCATCGGGCTGCTTGCCACATGCCCCAGGCCACAGAGACTGGCCCAGGGGAGCACTTCGGCACCTCTGGGCAGGCCTCACAGGTGACAGCTCCAGGAGAAGCGGAGCTCTGGTGCTCTGGGCTCAGGTTGTTGAAACACGAGGTCTGGAAACAGACCGTTGTTTCTGTGAGCCACATGTGCTGTTAACCTCAGTTTCCTTGTCTGAAAAAATAGGCCAATACTATTATTACCTGACCCCTTGGGGGAGGGGACACGGTGAAGACCTTGACACTGTGTGTGATGGGTGACCTCCCTCCCAGGGGCAGCCCAGGTATCTTGCTGCCACCAGAAGGGGCAGGGCCCAGGATGGGGGCCTGGAGGGGAGCCAGAGCACCCCCAGAATGGGCCTCCTCTCTGAGTCCTCTGTCAACTGAATTGATTCTTCTACTTGGCGAGTGTGACAACAGGCTCCCAGAGTGTGGACCAGGGAGACGGACTCCCTGCCATGGACGCCATAAGGGCTAAATGGGGACTGAGGTGGGCCCCTCACACACTGGCAAGCACAGGTCAGTCTCTGGGGCCAGTCCCTACATGTCACTTACTCTGCCTCTCAGAGACCCCAGCTCGCCAGGCTTGGCGCCACCCAAGGGTGTGTTTGGAATGCAGGGTCCCTGGCCCCGTAGGAGCCACAGGTGACCATCAGCATCATTGTGCAGTGGTTTCCTGCCAGGCAGCTGTGACAACCTTCCCTCCAGGGACTCAGCACTCCTGAGTGGTTCTGTCACTACACCCTCATGTTCTTCTGGTTAAAAACTACCTATTTTAAGAGATAAATAACCAGGAAAAAGTTGGTTCCAAGTATATCCTTCAAGTATTGCTTCGTGACATGGAATCATTCGGCCAGTGAAGGACAGAGTAGCTCATGGCCTCATTGGCAATGGCGTCTCCGCTTGAGCTGGTTCAAAAATATTTTACCTGCTGTCATTTCCTGACATACATGTAAGTATTTTTAATTCCAGGAATAATCAGAAATCAATTTAAAATCAAGTTTGATGTTTGAAAATAAAATCTGATAATCTGCTTCGTAGTTTGGAAGGTTCTGTCCTAAATCACAGATGACCCATTCATAGCATTGGGGGTGGTGATTACAACTATTCTCATGGAGCTCATAGGGGCAGGCAGAAGGCCCTTCCTCACCAGCTAAAAACTCACTGGCATCCACCCCAAGGCAGGGGCTGCTTTGGACCCCGAGAGCACAGCAGATAGAAAACCAAGCTGTGCTTATTGGGTCTCAGCACATGACACAGGGAGGCCACTGTGACTTGTCTTCTCTTCTCCCACCTCCGCCCTCCCTCGCTGGCGATGGCACAGAGGAAACCCCCTCATGCCCACCCTGTGCTCCCTCAGACACTATCACGCACGGCACTCGGCTCCTCCTTATACCTCAGGTTGTTCACTTAGCTGTTCCTTCTGCCTGGAAACATGTTTCTTCAACATTTTATTACAGAAATTTTTTAAACACGCAGCAAAATTAAAAGAACTTCACAGGAGCCCCCACAGCCACTGCTGCTCCCACTGCTGGGTCCTGTGTGTGCCTCACTTACAGGCGCTGGCCCTGCCTGTCCTGACTTCCTGGTGCATTTCCAGGCAAGCTGCAGGTCTCCGTGCATGCCCCCAACACTCCTGCATGCCAACAGGGTCCCATGTTCACAGGTTGTTACTTGAGGGACAGTCAACACACGGACCCCTGTTGCACCGTCCCCTGATGAGCTGTCTGGAGCATGGGAGCTCTTGGCTTTGCTGAAGCCCTGGCCTGCCCTTCTCTTCCAGAGCTCTTCCCCTGCGGGAAGCTGACTCTGGGGCGCAGGAAGAGGTCAGAGTCTCAGGCAGTCTCTGGCAGCGAGGAGCTCCCTAAAACCACAGTGCTGGGGTGGTACGACCAGGACCTGGTCCCCACTCAGGACCCCTCCAACCTGCTGGACCTCAACGAGACGGACCCCGAGGAAGATGACAGCGACCTTGTCCGGATCGTGGGTGGCCGGGACTGCAAGGAAGGGGAGTGTCCCTGGCAGGTAACTGTGTGTTGGCCCCTCTGGCCTGGCTGGACAAGGGACCAGACCCAGTTGGTTCTGCTAGGAGGCGACCCCTGGGCCTGCACTAGGATGGAGGGTCTCTGCCAAGGAGCACACCTGTCCCCTCCTCAGGGTGACCCTCAGAGGCGGTGGGCTCCAACGTGGACACAGCCTGTGACAAGGAAGGGGCCGGGGCCTAGGAGTCTCCACCCTCATCCCACTGCCCAGACTCGACTCCCCAGGACACCAGGAGTGCACTGTTCTGTGATGGGCAGAAGTAAGGAAAAGGTGTAGCCCCCACCCTGGAGTGTCCCCAAACCTCACTCTACCCAGAGAGAAATAGGGTCAGGACCCTCGCCACCCAGGAGCACGTCAGCAGCACCCAGGAGGGCGAGGGCCCCGTCTGCTCTTCCGACTGTGAGCACAAATACTTACTGCCCTTCTTTCACTTCTAATGTGGTAATTTTTTTTTTTACCAAAACATGTAAATCCTGAGGGTGACAGTACCTTAGAAAAATACATGTATTTATTTTCAAAGGTAAAAATTATTCATTGATTTGGATGATCATTGCCATATTTAACACATAAAAACACAAGACTTTCAGTTCAATTTGAATTTTACAGAATCAATGAATAATTTTTAATGGAAGTATGTCCCAAGTATTGCATAAGACATATTAAACATTATTTGCTGCTTATCCAGCCCGAGTTTAATGGGGTACCCTGTACTACCTGGCCGTCCTTGCTGGGACTGGAAATTCTCAATGTCCAAGGCCAGTGTGGCCCATCCAACAGGCAAAACTCCCAGAGCCAGCAACAACTTTCACAAATGTCCTCAGTATTCCCTGCCTACACCTGCAAGCCCCACAGCAGGTGTGCATCTACCTTGTGAAGGAGCCACGGGGGCAAGCACTGCAGCAACGTGGCTGTTATTTCTTGCACACAGCATGTGTCTGCTGAGAGCCTCCTGTGTGCCAGGCACCAAACTGGGCACTGTGCATAGAGCCAGTAGCCACGGAGCTGGGTGCTGTGTAAAGCGTGCAGCCACGGAACTGCTCCTCTGACATGTGGAGTCTACACCTAGAAAGAGAGCTGGGGCCCAAATCGTCACACCCTGCAGGGCTGTGCCATTAGGGGCAAGAGCGTGGCACTGGCGAGAGCTCCCGGGTTCCCCAGGACAAGCTGCCAAGGGGCTGAGGTGTCGGGACCTGGAGCCCCGACAGAAGCTTTTCCAGGGCGGGCACCTGGCTCTTAGAGGGCCCCTCGTACCCACTGCAGGATGTAGTTTACCTGCTCAGTCGTGGCCCACCGCATTATCCTATTTTAGGAAGAATGGCTGGAGTCCAGCCTGAGAAACTGACCTTTACTTACTCTTCAGGTGGGACGAGGAATTGATATGCTGTTCAAGAGCAGAAGCTTTGCTGTTTTCCTAGTCACAAGTGTTGCCAGGAATCCTTTTAGGACTCCGTTGTTGCCCTGAGCTACCCACACACCAGCCAACACCTGTCCCTTAGAGGATGGAAATCCCCTTTAGAGAAAGGAGGCTACCAACCCCTCAGGCTACAAATTTGCAGGCCCTGTCCTCTGGGAAGCTACGTGGCGCATCTCACGTGCCCATCAGTGCTCCTCGCCTGTGACAGTCCTGCCAGGAGGAAACCCCCTTCAGGAGTCGCCGTGGAGCTCCAAGGGAATTTCCTGGAAGGTGGTGTCCACACGCTGAGGGGAGAGGCTGTATTGACAGCCCATGCTTGTCCCCAGAAATCCGCACTGTATAGGCAGGTGTTTCCCCAAACACTGGCACTGGTCTGTCTGGGGATCAAGTTGTAGCCATACAGACAATGCAGGCTGTCACCCCAGTGATCATTTTTCCAAAAGCACTTGAAATCTGGTAGACCCTTTGTAGGTGGCCCACCCAAAGGGACTGTCACAAGCTGGTCAGCATGCAGAGGTGGTCACCAGAAGAAACTAGGCCTACTGTAATGACATGTACATGTGGTGCATGTCTGATCTGTGAAAATCAAGTCACCTTAAGGATGTGGTCAGTGTAGGGAGAGGTCGGCTGTGGAGGTTCCACTGTACATTCTGTGTGTAGTTAGCACTGTGACAGATTTGGAAGAAGCAAAACTGAATCCCTGTCAAAGCGGGTTTGTATCCAGGTGCAGAGAGAGACAAGTAGAAGGGCCTGCTCGAGTGGCAACACCTGGCAGTTAGTAGGTCCTCAATGATGACAGGAGGGTGGTGGCCGAGTGAGGTGGGCCAGGGCAGGACCGGGAGGGCAGCTGGAGCCTGGGTGGGAGGCTGGCACAGCAGATGCAGGGCCAGGGTGGGCACAGCCTTGACGGGGGGTGGGAGGGTGCCCTGAGCCTGCGGAAGGTGGCAGTGGGGAACAGGTAGCAGGCAGGCCGAGGCCTGGGTGGTGCTCCCTGGGCAAGGGCAAATTCTCCTTGGGAAAAGGCCTACTCCAGTGTCCTGCCCCAGGCCCTGCTCGTCAATGAGGAGAATGAAGGGTTCTGTGGAGGCACCATTCTCAGCGAGTTCCACGTGCTCACCGCCGCCCACTGCCTGCACCAGGCTAAGAGGTTCACCGTGAGGGTGGGTGAGTGACGCCTCAGAGACCCCTGGAGCTGGGGGAGCTGAATTCATACTTGCGGGGCTGGGGTCTGAGTCACAGAGGGAGAAGGTGAGGAAGCAGGGCCGGCTCCTCCTCACACTCTCCCACACTGAGCACCACGTGCCCCCCAAGGTCTACTTGTGGGGTCTTTTGCAAACATCTGTCTTTCTCCTCTAGACCCGTAGAGCTGACCCAGGACAATCCAGCACATTGTGTGAACATACACACCAACCACACCTGCAATTTGAAATTTTTTGTTATATTAAATTTTCTATTATACATTTTAAAATATAAAAAACGGGTGAAGACTGGGCGTGGTGGTTCATACCTATTACCCCAATCAATGCTTTAAGAGGTCCACGTGGGTTACCACTTGGGCCCAGGAGCTGGGGGCTGCACTCCAGCTCAGTGACAGAGACCCTGTGTCTTAAATAAAACACATAAACAAAAAACCAGGTGAAGTTAATTTCTTTCTTTAATTTTAATTTTTTTTTTATTAGAGTCTCACTTTGTTGCCCTCGGTAGAATACCATGGCATAACTTATAGCAACCTCACATTCCTGGGCTCAAGCAATCCTCTTGCCTCAGTTTTTCTATTTTTAGCAGAGACAGGCCTCACTCTTGCTCAGGCTAGTCTCCAACTCTTGAGCTCAAGCAATCCACGAGCCTTAGCCTCCCAGAGTACTGGATTACAGGTGTGAGCCACGGCACCCAGCCAAGTGAAGTCAATTTCAATAACATCTTGTTTAATCTGATGCATTCAAAATATTATCAAGTGGTCAAGTGTGATCAGCTTAAAAGGCAGCAGTGAGACACTCTGCATTCTTTTCTGGCCTAAGTCTGTAGTTGCCCATCACAGTACAATACTTGCCAGGTGCTCAGGTGCCCATGGGCTGGTCGCAACCCCAGAAGACAGCATGGGCCTGCAGCATGAGGCCATTAGCCCAGGTTCTGGAACAGTGCCCAGCACACACCCCAAGCCAGAGATTGTGTCTGTTGAAAAAAATAAGCAGGGAGTTTGCACAGACCTACGCACATACGTGAATCTAAGGGCCCTGGGGGTGAGAGTGAAAGTCATTTTTATTTATTTACTTCTTTGCATTTTCCCATATTTTTCAAAAGTGAGCTTATATCCAAATGCATTTTTTTTTTTTTTTTGGTTAGGGGATTCATTGAGATCAAATGCACTTTTTAATTTGAAAAAAAATAGCTTCTTTGCAAAGCACTCAGTGGGTGTGTGCACAGCCAGACAGCGCTGAGTGTGGCCTTGCTCTCCCACTGCAGGGGACCGTAACACAGAGAAGAAGGAGGGTAACGAGATGGTGCACGAGGTGGAGCTGGTGGTGAAGCACAACAGGTTTGTGAAGGAGACCTACGACTACGACATCGCCGTCCTCAGGCTGAAGACACCTATCACCTTCCGCATGAATGTGGCCCCTGCCTGCCTGCCCGAGAAGGACTGGGCTGAGTCCACGCTGATGACACAGAAGACAGGCATTGTGAGTGGGTTTGGGCGCACTCATGAGATGGGCCGTGCGTCCCCCACACTCAAGATGCTGGAGGTGCCCTATGTGGACCGTAACACTTGCAAGCTGTCCAGCAGCTTCACCATCACCCAGAACATGTTCTGTGCTGGCTACGATGCCAGGCCTGAGGATGCCTGCCAGGGGGACAGTGGGGGCCCCCACGTCACCCGCTTCAAGAACACCTACTATGTGACGGGCATTGTCAGCTGGGGAGAAGGGTGCGCCAGGAAGGGCAAGTACGGCGTCTACACCAAGGTCACCACCTTCCTCAAATGGATTAACAGGTCGATGAAAACCCAGGGCCCACCCCGGCTGGTGACCACCTCCCAGCCTCCTGAGTTGACTCGTCCTCTCCATTAAAGTGCCCCTGACAGCTACAGTACAGTGTCATTTCTCTGAGGTCTCTTGTTCCCCTGCCCATCTTATCCTGGCTGCTCCTGGCCTGGGGGGTGTCCGCTTGGGCATCACTTCCCACTCCCAGGCTGGGAAGTACCCCAGAGAATCTTACTATCTGTGGGATGGCAGCCGTGGCTGTAGGGATGGTGCCACTGCTCTGTGCCAGCCCATCTCCTGACCTCCTGTCCCCAACAGCCGTGCCCAGCACCCGAGGTCAGTGTCAGGGTTCTCGGGCACACAATCCTGTGTAGGTGCTGGGGGCCCAGGGCCTCTCCCTGGCCTGGGAAATGCTCTTCCCCGGGCCTCCCATGCAGTGTGGGCTCCCTGGCAGGGAGAGGTGCAGACACTGTGCCAGCAAGGATGTCTGCAGTTGACCTGAGCAGCCGGGTGTCCTTCAGCAGCACTGGGGCCAGGTTCACCCCCAGTGGGCCTTGCATGGTGAGGGTGTGCAGGCTTCGTTCCCTTGGTGAGTGCCCCTCAGACAACCCTGGCTGTGATTAGGACCTTTGGATGCAGAACTGTGTCCAGCCACAGCCCAGGCCCACTCTAGGAGTGGGAGTGCTGGCCAGGAGATTCTGGACCTCCTCGGACGACTGCACCATGCAGGTGGCAGGAGGGCCATGGGGCCCCTCCCTCCTCTTACACCAAAGGGCCAAGTACTTTTCTGACACAAGTCACCAACGTCCCTGGGCTCTCAAGGTAAGTAGTCATGAAAATCAAATGGACCTTCAGCAAGTGGAAAAGGTCACCTCAGACAGGGCCTCCCATGTGTTCCCAACTTCTCTTTGCATTTTTTCTACCTTTTCTAAGCAAAGTTTAAAAGTTCTAGTACAAAAACTTCCCTACAATGTGGAACAGGACAGAGCTTTTGTAAACAGGAGATGTTTCCAAGTCAGGAAAGGTCAATGTGAACAGCATCCAACTTCCCAGAAACGGTCTGGTGGGCGTGGCAGGTGTTTGGGAACACTGTGCGAGGGTTTGTGGGGGAACTTTCTGGGCAGATGTGATCTCTAGGACAAACCAGGGTTGGACCTGTCTCTGGACCCTGGGGAGCATCACAGGGAATGCTGCCCCTGAGGCCTGTGCCCTTGGCGTCGCCCACTGGAGAATGCTCAGTGCTGTACACCCTTTGGCAGCAGGAAGAAAACGCAGGCCTGAGGTGAGGAGGGTGGGAGAGACCCCCTGCCAGAGTCCAGGCCCTGAAGAGAGTGAGGGACACCATGGGGCACGCTGGTCTGTGCTCCACTGGCCAGGGCTCCAGGAGACAGAGGCAGGAGGACCCTGAGCCCGGGATTTAAGGTTGCAGTGAGCTGTGATGACACCACTGCACTCCAGCCCAGCATCACTTGAGACCCTGTTGCAAATAAGTGGATCATCCAGCAAGGTCTCAGAGCCAAGCTGAGACCTTGGCTCTGAGGCCCAGGTGGTTGGCTTGGGTCGGGGCCCCTCACAATGCATGAGTATGGAGGGTCTACTGTATGGAAGGTGACCCTGAAGGCAGGGGGTTCCACGATGCCACCATGAAGCCCATCTCCTCCCACTGCTGCCCCATGCCCCATGATGTTGCAGCTCCTGAGGGCTTCTCTGTGGGGAGGAGCAGGGGTCAAGGATTGGCCCCAGCAGGACGCTTGAGCGGCCTATGACCCAGAACATGGGATTCCTGTCTGTGAACATAGGAAATAAGTAATTAGATGCTCCAGCCAGGCCGGGGGTAGCAGACCCTGAGCCCACTCCCCTACCAGGAGCTGTTCTAAAAGGTCGGGGCAAGTCTCTGGGTGGCAGGACTGCTGTCCCCACTGGGGGTCACTGCCAGTCCCAGGTCTTGGTGTTGAGTCCTGGAGAAAATACTCACAAGGGCTCTGTATTGGCCCAGAAATGACTCCTTAGCTGACTTTGTGAAGAAACAGCGTGTGGACACAACCTCTCCCACTGTGTCGCCCCTAATGGGTCAAGTGGGCAGCCTGTGTCCTGGCACAGGGTTAAATGCAGGGGACAGTGAGGTGAACCCATACTGAGGAAAGCCTGGTGAGGTCTGCCAGGGCCTAAGCCAGCTGTGAATCTGCCTCAGTGACTCTAAGGTGGGGCTCTCATCAGACAGACCCTAGCAGGCGTGAGCCCACCTGCAAGTGGGGGCTGCGTGGAGTGTGGAGACAGATACAAGGAGACGGAGGAAGGACTCCCGTGGTGACCCCTCACAGGGAGGGCATGTGACTGGCAGGTTGTGATGGGAGATGTTCATGTAGCCCTCAGAACATGCATCACTCACGGTGCCAAGCACCGTTCTGGGGGTCAGAGTCGCGCTTTGTTCTTACAAAATGCCTGGGCCACTCTGTGGTGCTCAATGCTGTGGGGAGACCCACTGTGCAGGGCTGAGAGGTGCAGGAAGGCCCTGAATAACAGGCGGGAGCAGGAGCTGGGTCATCTCTGCACAGGGGTGGGGTGGCAGAGCCTGAGTGGACAAGAGACCAGTATGACTGGGCATGGCAGGAGGGAGGGTCACCCACCCGTGTCCCCGCACCACCACTCCAGTGAGTGCATTCCCACTGGGTCCCACACCTACAAGGGGCCTCAGAATGGAGGGCAGGCTCGAGAGTCCCTGGAGCCAATGATGACACTTGGTGGAAGTGGGGGTGGGGATCACGCAGCTGATCCCTCCAAGTGTAGCCTATCTTTTGTGGGGACCTGCCAGCTGGGCAGGCCAGCCGTCTCAGGTGCCCTTCCTGGCTGGACTTTGTGACTGTGCTGACCCTGGTGTCAGTGACTCAAGGACAAGGTCTGAGCACACAGGCCCCAGTTACAGGAGGAAAGCAAACATGAACCAAATGTGTTTGAGGAGCAGCTCACGCAGAACAGAAGATGGGCCAGGATCCACAGGGGTGCCGGTGCGGCCGCTCCAGGAGGTGGAGGTAGAGGCAGGAGGACAGCCTGGGATTTAAGGCTGCAGTGAGCTGTGATGACACCACTGCACTCCAGCCCAGCATCACTTGAGACCCTGTTGCAAATAAGTGGATCAACCAGCACCCAGACAGCCCCCAAAGGCACTACAACCTGGCCACACTACAGATTTAGAGCAAACCAAAGGTGCTGCTGCTTTATGCCTCAAAGCCCTGGGAGGGCCTGTCCCATGGCAGGAGGAACAGGGAGAAGGACCCACAGGGAGTCTTGAGCCATGTGGCTCCTGTGGAGTAGGAGGGACGTTGCACTTTCTAGAAGAGCCTGTCTTTGTGCAAAGGGACAAACAGCTTTCAGACTCAACAACCTTGCAAAGATGAACTAAAATAGTTTTTCTTCTTTAGTAAATCTCTGTAGACACACCTGGACACATTCTGAAGAAGCTGAGAAGTGGTAGAGCTCAAGAGACCTGAGCAAGCTTGGATTCAGGACAGGGAACCAGGCTTTAAGGCCACATGTGGAGAAGGTTGCACTACGGGTCCTGAAGGCTGCAGGTTCCCACCCCTGTGAGACCTAATCCCAATGTGACTGTGTCTGAAGACAGGCTGTGTGTGGTCGTAGGCTGAGGTCCTGACCTGACAGGGCTTTGGCCTCACAAGGAGAGGGAGAGACTGGCTCTCTCAGCAGAGAAGACAACGAGGGTCTGCAGCCATAGCAGCCCTCGCAGAACCCACCACATAGGCACCTGCCTCAGTCAGACCTCCAGCCCCTGCAATAGGAGGAGAGAAATTTGTTCTTTTTTTTTTGAGACTGCTGTGGTGTCACAGCTCACAGCAACCTCAAACTCTTGGGTTTAAACACTTCTCTTGCCTCAGCCTCCCAAGTAAGTGGGATTACAGGCGCCCGCCACAACACCCGGCTATTTTTTGGTTGTAGTTGTCACTGTTGTTTGGCTCCAGTGTATGTGGCTGGCGCCTTAGCCGCTTGAGCTACAGGCACAGAGCCAAGAAATTTGTTCTTTAGGCTGCCCATCTGGTGGCACTTTGCCACACAACCCGAGCTGACCACACAGACTTTACAACAGTGTGGCAGTCAAGGTCACAGTTATGTAGGAGACCACATAACTCCTGGTTCACTCGGTGGTCACTGAGTGGGCATGGGATGCGTGGCACTTCTCTGGGTGGCTAACTCTGTCCCCGGGCTGACCGAGTGTCCTGAGGACAGCTGTGAGAGGCCAGGCTAGGCGGCAATGTGCAGTGGGACAGGTGCATAAATGTATTTTTGATTATGCTATTTTCAAAATACAGGGGGTTTCCTGGAACATGACCCTTGTAAGTGGAGAAGCATCTACATAGGCAAGCTATAAAATATGGGAAATTTAAGTCAAATTCTGCTTTGAAAAGAAGCTTTAAGTTAACCAAACATTTTGATGACATAAAATGTTCAAATTTAATATATAAAAATGGATGTATCCTGGAAGATATAATGAAGAATATACCATCCAATCAATTCAGAATGCCTTTTTTATAGAAAGAGCAACAGAAAATTACAAAGATAGCCTTTAGGGACAACACTTAGGAAAAGTGAGCTGCAGCTGTCTTTATACAAAGCACCCTTCAAAGAAGCCCCACAAACACTCTAGAACCAGCAGGGCTATTTACAGTTTCTGAAAAGAGGATTCCACGTCTTCGAGAAGTTGACATCCCTTATAAATAATGAAGTGGCCTCAGACACTCAGACTTCTGGGAAACATAGCCTCGGTGTCCCGGGAAATGCTCCTCAAGGGCTCCTGGCTTCAGAAAAGACACAAGGCAGATTTCATCAGCAGGAACAAAATCTCGAGGACAGCTGTGTCCCCCTTGCGGATGTGTGTGATTAACACACTGTAGACAGTGGAGGGAAAGGGTTTTGCTTGCTGACAACCAGCTTCTGATGCTGATGTGAAATGTAACCTTTAATGTGACCCTGGAGGAAGAAAAGGAGGAATTAGTTTACATTTCTAATCTGAATCACAGCAAAGACAGAGAATGACTTAATTAGCCCCTTGGCATGGGCATGATTCCCCCAATGAAGTGCAATTCAAGTCATCGGGAACACCATATTAAATAAAAATAAATACAGTTGGCCCTCCACATCCATGGGTTTCACTTCCATGCACTCAACCAACCATAAACCAAAAATGCTAAAAAAAAAAAAAAAAGCATCTGTACTGCATATGACTTTTTCAGGCATCATTCTCTAAATAGAGTATAACAACCATTTCCATAGCATTTATGCCATATTTGATATTACTGCAGTTGGAGAATGTTCACAGATTCTACGCAAACTCTGCACCATTTTACGTCAGGGACTTGAGCATCTGAGGACTTTGGGACCCCAGGGGGGCCTGGAATCAACTCCCATGGACTCTGAGTGTTCACTCTGGCGGAAAACACATAAACACACAACGCATCTCCCTCATAAGGCCCTCTGAATGATCTTTCCTGGAATAAAATTAGTTCTGTCAGAAAATAAATTCACAAAAGCAAAGGGCTTTTTGACAATTTTAATACCACCACATTAAAACTTCAAATTTGAGACAGAATCCTGCTGTGAGCAGCTGCATGGCTGCAGTGAGGACGCACCATGTATATCAGGTTAGCGAGGATGCACTGGACCTCGTCCGTGTCCACATCCTCCACCTGCATGAGCCTCAAGGCCACCAGGAAGGCGTCCAGGGACAGCTGGTGTGTCTTGAGTAGCAGATACCTAGGAGAGGGAGTGAGAAGGCCAGGACAGTCACTAGCAGGACCGTAGCACATCAAAGGCCAAGAAAAGGTACTGTGAGTCAGTAAGGAAACAATTTTTGCAGTTTTTGGCCGGGGCTGGGTTTGAACCTGCCACCTCCAGTACATGGGTCTGGTGCCCTACTGCTTTGAGCCATAGGCGCCACCTAGGAAACAATACTGTTTAGTAATCACTGTTGAAAGGGTGAAAATAATTTTTCTACCTATTAGATACACTCTAAAAATAAGAACTAGCTGGGCAGTGCTTGTGGCTCAGTAGGGTGCTGGCAGGTTCGAACCCGGCCCTGGCCAAACTGCAACAAAAAAATAGCTGGGCAATGTGGTGAGTGCCTGTAGTCCCAGCTACTTGGGAAACTGAGGCAAGAGAATCACCTACGACCAAGAGTTGCAGGTTGCTGTGAGCTGTGATGCCACCGCACTCTACCGATGGCAATGAAGTGTTTTTCTAAAGAAAAAAAAAAAATAAGAGCTATTAAATATACCTTGACTTTTAAATTAAAAAAAAAAAATCCACTAGGACAAACATAGTTTTTCATATTTACTAAGAGTTTCATTAACTTGAGAGACGTGTATTTTTTGACATTTTGGTGTCTCTGAAACCAGGATGGACAGTGTCCTCTGGATCCAGCAAAGTGGGGCCTTCCTGAGCTGGGTACGCCACCCCCCAACCTGTGGGAAGTCTGCCTTTATCTGACATTTAGATAACCGAGGCCTGCTGGCATCAGGCCTCAGAAGAATCACCTTCCACTGTGAGGGGTGAGAAAAGGAGCCCCTGTGTAAATATTACCTTCTGACACACAGGAATGGCCCGTTACCAGGTCTTCTCACCATACAGAACCCAGCCATCTTCCCAGAAGTATGAGGCAAGCCTGTGCTGCTCACCTATCTCGGCACCAGGGTGGCAGTGGGGGATGTTCCACTTTATTCCATACCATTAGAGGAAAATGAGGGGCCTGCCCTTGCGGCGCCCCCCAGTCTGCAACTTGATTCTCAGCACCTGATAGCTCAGCCGCAGTCTCTCCGGAGTATAGACACATGGGGCAAATGCTTACACTTTCTTGAAGAGATTCCTGTAGGTGATGATCTTCAGTTTCTCAAGGATAAGGAAAATCCCACAGCGAATAAAGAACGTCTCGTGCTTGGTCAGCGCCTCAGTCAGCAGCAGCAGGTTGCCCTCACTGCAGTGAGATGCCATAGTCGCAGAGCAAAATCCCAGAGAGAGAGTGTCAGAAAGCAGGGATCTCTCACACAGAATGCACACAGTTTTTATTAGTTTGAATTTTCTTAAACATCTCTAATGGAAAAGAATAAAATACTCTACCTTACGGCTTTGGTTACCTCAGCAAACTGCATGAGATGGTACTTTTTCAAAAGCTCAATTGTTGGCATATGACCCTAAAACAGAGTTAGTTTTCCAGAATAAAAATGCTTTCATCTTTGACAGATTGTCTTCAATGAAATTTTTTCCAAGGAATTAAGTTTTAAAAACTGCACCCTAAATTTCTTAGAACTCCTACATAAGTAGCTGAGTGGGGATTAAAAACACTCTAGGGGGCGGCGCCTGTGGCTCATCGAGTAGGGTGCCGGCCCCATATACTGAAGGTGGCGGGTTCAAACCCGGCCTTGGCTGAACTATAGAACAGAAAAATAGCTGGGAGTTGCGGCAGGCGCCTGTAGTCCCAGCTACTTGGGAGGCTGAGGCAAGAGAATCACTTAAGCCCAGGAGTTGGAGGTTGCTGTGAGCTGTGTGACGCCACGGCACTCTACTGAGGGTGATAAAGTGAGACTCTGTCTCTACAAAAAAAACAAAACAAAACACTCTAGGGTACAGAAATGGCACTGGCTTAGAAATCAGGACACCTGGCACATGATGACATGTGTCCTTGGTCTTGCCCTTCTCGCAGCTCTTATCATTTACATCCCAGGAAGGAAATGAAAACTGAAGAAATAGCAGTATAATTGTAAGATTCAGGAATCACAGAAGTATCTTCCAGGAGAGTCAGCTAAAACATTGAGAACCAGTTGTCCTGTTAAGTAGGATTAGGTACAATGCCAATTGCTTTTTCAAATTACAGGTTACTCTGAACCACTTACATTTTTTTTTTTTTAGAGACAGAGTCTTATCCTATAGCCCTTGGTAGAGTGCCGTGGCGTCACAGCTTGCAGCAACCTCCAACTCCTTGGGCTTAGGTGATAATCTTGCCTCAGCCTCCCAAGTAGCTGGGACTACAGGCATCCACCACAACGCCCAGCTATTTTTTGTTGCAGTTTGGCTGGGTCTGGGTTTGAACCCATCACCCTCGGTATATACGGCCAGTGCCCTACCCAGTAAGCCACAGGCGCTGACCCTGAACCACTTATGTTTTAACCATAAGTGTATTTTTTTTTAAATTTTCAAGTGGGAGGGAGAAAAGAAACCTTGATCACTTTTAAAGCACAAAGACCTACAAAAACTGAGTAATAATTACTCACCAAAAGCATTTTTACTGGAAGCAAATATATCAGAATCATTCTTTTGTTCTTCTGACTTGAACGGTGGCAGTGCTCAAAGGCAAATGACAGGTACTCCTCAGCTGCAAAGATGACCAGTGACCCCAACAAGCGTTAGACCCCAACACCTCAACTCACCAGTCTCCTGGCAGAGTTCTAAGTTACTACATCTCCCTTTCTGCCCCTCATTCTACTGTCCTGTCCTTATGTATTTGCTTCCTCCTTTTAATGCCTCGAAAAACAGCTTACCTTCACTTCCGTGGTCAGAGATCTTTATTAGGTATAATTCAAAGCCGCAAATGCAACAAGAACTGGCTGGGCAGAGGGAAAACTGAGGAAATTTACTTGTACAGAGATTCTGATTCCTGGAAAGCCATTGTGTTTAGCATGTTAAAAGTGTAACCCTGCTCAAATGATATCCCTATTCATGAAAACATAAAAACATCTTAAAATGTACCTCCGTTGGCTCGGCACCTGTGGCTCAACGGGCTAAGGTGCCAGCCACGTACACCTGAGCTGGCGGGTTTGAATCCAGCCCGGGCCAGCCAAACAACAATGACGGCTGCAACCAAAAAATGGCCGGGCGTTGTGGCAGGCGCCTGTAGTCCCAGCTTCTCGGGAGGTGGAGGCAAGAGAGTCGCTTGAGCCCAGGAATTGGAGGTTGCTGTGAGCTGTGATGCCACAGCACTCTATCCAGGGTGACAGCTTGAGGCTCTGTCTCAAAAAAAAAAAAAATGTACCTCCATAATCATTTTAATCATGCATAATTAAATAGAATAAAAATAACTTGAAGAAACATCACCCTCCACTTTGTATATAATTTAGTGATCATGTACCTTCCACTTGATACAAATATAAGCTTTAAAAAAATTATTTTATTAACTTGCAATAGATAAATTCTGTTCCGACAGCAATAATAAGAGGGGATACCATTTCATGTAAAATGTACTTAAATTTAACAGATTTTAAAATACAAAAATGATCAATTTATCAAGACAAATGCTACAGGCTGCACAGCACAGACTTGCAGAGAGTTTAACACGTGCTAACTCAAAACTCTTAGAGCAGAGTGCAGAGGGCTGAGTTTTGTTGTAGGGGCCTGAAAGGTAAAGGCGAATGGCCAGAAACTTCTGAATAGTGGTTCTACCTTCTCCCCAGATGAGGAAAGGCCTTGCTGATGCTGAGTCTGGTTCAGGAATCAGGAAAGTGAGGCATGGCGCTGTGGCTCACACCTATAACCTCAGTGCTCTGGGAAGACAAAGCAGGAGGATTGCTTGAGCCCAGGAGTTTGAGACCAACTGGGGCAACATAGTGAGACCGCATCTCAATAAAAAATGAAAGAATTAGGAAAGTGAGATGCTCCTTCAGACAGAGGCACACTGACACTGTTTATTCTTCCTGAATAATGATATAAAGTCCCAAATATGGTTCAGAACTACAGGCCATGTCACCCGAAGCAGCAGGCCCTGGAGTTTGGGCCTGGGGCCTAAGGGAACCTACAGTGAGAACCACTGCCTCTGCTCTAAAACTGTGTGGCCATTTTGCAAAAATAAATGTCTAGTGGAACAGTGAGTATGGACACTCTACGCCCACTGAGCTGCCCAGTGTCAGCCCTGCAGGTCAACGGACAAGGACTCAGCTGAACGTCTGCAATATCCTCCTAGCTGCCAAAGTTTGTCTGCTGCAAACCAGTTCCTGAGAAGTGTAACTTTACTCCTGC
This sequence comes from Arctocebus calabarensis, assembly GCA_963573935.1. Taxonomy (NCBI): domain Eukaryota; kingdom Metazoa; phylum Chordata; class Mammalia; order Primates; family Lorisidae; genus Arctocebus; species Arctocebus calabarensis. The sequence continues at coordinate 53,754 of CAUYON010120791.1, forward strand.
TAATGGTAACTGAGCCCAAATTCCCTTGGACATACGAAAATGCATTTTCTAACAGTTAATGCATGCTGAGATGTTCTGCTATCTTTGAGAAGACCTGAGACATTGTGCATCAAACAATGTATTTTGGTTGGAGTAAAAATATTTAGAGGGATATAAATTTCTGAAATTAATATATTATTTTAAGTATATAACAACTGAGATACTCCAAATATAAAATCACACAAACGAATTAAAACCACTACAATCCTTGCAGACATTTCCCCCACTTAAATACAATCTCGGGCTCTAGGATTCCTCTCGGTGAAATGGAATCAGAATCACTGAGAGGTACGAGGCAGAAGACACCAGTCCTGATGCACATTAGTCACTGAGGATCTCCGTGGTCTCAGAGAACCACAATCTCCATGACTCTCAGTTTCCTTAGCGGTGAAATGGTAGTGATAGATGAGAGAGTCTGGAAGGAACTTTTTAGCTCTAAAGGTTTTAGAAACTGAACAGTATCAATATAATAAATGATTTCTGGCTCTGTTAGGTATTCAAAAATATCACTCAAGGAATCTTCAGGGAAAAACTTATCAGAGTGATCAAAAGAATTTAGTAAAAGATAATTTAAAACTATCTGCCTTGGCTCAGCGACTGTGGCTCAGCAGGCTAAGGCGCCAGCCACGTACACCTGAGCTGGCGGGTTTGAATCCATCCCGGGCCCGCCAAACAACAATGACGGCTGCAACCAAAAAATGGCTGGGCGTTGTGGCGGGCGCCTGTAGTCGCAGCTGCTTGGGAGGTGGAGGCAGGAGACTTGCTTGAGCCCAGGAATTGGAGGTTGCTGTGAGCTGTGATGCCACAGTACTCTATCCAGGGTGACAGCTTGAGGCTCTGTCTAAAAATAAATAAATAAATAAATAAAAATAAAAGTGGCAAATCTAGGGGCAGGACCTGTGGCTCAAAGGAGTAAGGCACTGGCCCCATATGCCAGAGGTGGCGAGTTCAAACCCAGCCCCGGCCAAAAACCGCAAAAAAAAAAAAAAAAGTGGTAAATCTAGTAAAACTGTGAAAGAAAATGAAAAGTCAGTCAGTTTAAGCCAACAGAATAAATACCAGTGCAGTGACGAGAGAGAGCCCACAGCTGCAACACACAGGGAGAAAGAAAAGGCCTCCCACCCCCCTGGCACTGTGTGGCACTGTGTGCGCAACAATGGCAAGGAAGTCTGGTCTGAGCACACCAGCAGAGATCCCAAAGCAGCACCTCCCACCAGCTAGGCACAAAGTATAGAAAGGAAAAGAAATTGGCTTCACATTCTAGAAAAAGTCAACAACATAAACCAGCGTGTGAATGTGACGTCACAACATTCAGCACTGTGCCCAAATGATGCCCTCCCACGAGGCCAAAAGCCACAACATGAAATGTGACACTGCACCCAGCCACACCTCCACTGCCTGCCGAGTCATTCCCACATGGGACTGTTGAGGCAGTAAGTCAGTTGCTGAGCTCAACCTGGTCCTAACCTCCACTTCCTACGTCCACAAAACCAGCGCATGCTGCAGGGCCACAGGCCCAAAGAGAAAGCAGCAACGTACATTCTACTCACGGACAGCTGTGCTGCGTAAGCACTGACAGGACATCGTGATAACTGTGACACTCTGACAGTATTTCAGAGACCCAGTAAAAACCTTTAAATATAACTTTCCTTTAATCAATATTGATGTAATTAAAAAATGTATATATAATTTGGACATTCTTACACAAATATTCCACCTTAATAACCATGCTCCCCAAAGCTATCTCTGTCACTCAAGTTGCTCAGAATGCAACATTTTATTTGAAATACCAGAGAAGAGATTACACACCTTGCTTAAAGTCACTATCAAACATGGCCTTGCGGCCCACATAGTACTTGTACGTGACTCTCTGGGCCATGCTGTAATCCTCTTTGAGGTTAGAGCTGTCGATGGCTCTGATTAGGGGTTTACACAGATGGAGCTTGTTGATCTATAGGAGGCAACAATCTATTTAAAATATTTAAAAACAACAACAAAAACAGATAGTAAAACAAACATAAACTTCTACTTTACTAAGCATGTCTCCTTAAAATGGGAATTGCAAAATTTGTTAGATCAAAATTATTTATTTAATAATAATAAAACCTAAAACAAAAAGCTACCAACACAGATGACCTCACAAGTGACCTCCTCAGAGTTGAGGAGCCTCCCAGCACTGCCCTTGGTCTCTAGGCTGGTCTGTCCATCCACAGCTAATTATTACAATCAAGGACAGAAGGCTGCAGGGTAGAGCCACCTGCTTTGGGTGCAATTCCACCAGGCAAGCTGCTTACTACACAAGTGCCTTAGTTTCCCCTGGAGCCAGTAATACTTACCTCAGAGTTTGGATTTTGGTTTTTGTTTGTTTGTTTATAGAGGTCCTATTCTAGAAAATTTTTTCTTTTTTTTGAGACAGAGTTTCAAGCTGTTGCCCTGGATAGAGTGCTGTGGCATCACAGCTCACAGCAACCTCAAACTCTTGGGTTTAAGCAATTATCTTGCTTCAGCCTCCCTAGTAGCTGGGACTACAGGCACCCACCATAATGCCTGGTTACTTTTTTTGTTGCAACTGTCACTGTTGTTTGAGCCCAGGCCAGGTTTGAACCCAACAGCCTCAGTGTATGTGGCCTGCTCTCTACCCACTGAGCTACGGGCACCACCCTAGAAAGTTTTTGAGACAGGGTCTGACTCTCTCGCCTGGGTTAGAATGCAGTGGCATCAGCCCAGCTCACTGCAACCTCACATTCCCAGACTCGGCAATCCTCCTGCCTCAGTCTCCCGTGGAGCTGAGACTACAGGCACATGTCACCACAACCAACTAATTTATTTTTATTTCTATAATATTTTTGTACCGATGGGTCTCACTATGTTGCTTATACTAAAGTGGCATCATCATAGCTCATAACAACCTCAAACTCCCAGGCTCAAGCAATCCTTCTGTTTCAGCCTCCCCAGTAGCTGGAACTACAGATATGTGCCACCACACCCAGCTAAGGTTTTACATTTTTTTGGTAGAAGGAGGATCTCACTTTGTTGCCCAGGCTGGTCTCAAACTCCTGGCCTCAAGCAATCCTCCCCACTTGGCCTCCCAAAGTGCTGGGATTATAGGTGTGGGCCACTGTGCACAGCAGTTTTTTTTGTTTTTTTTTTTGTTGACAGAGCCTCAAGCTGGCACCATGGATAGAGTGCCATGGCATCACAGCTCACAGCAACCTCCAATTCCTGGGCTCAAGCAAGTCTCCTGCCTCCGTCTCCCAAGTAGCTGGGACTACAGGTGCCCACCACAGCGCCTGGCGGTTTTTTTTTTTTTTGGTTGCAGCCGTCATTGTTATTTGGCGGGCCCGGGCTGGATTCAAACCCACCAGCTCAGGTGTACGTGGCTGGCGCCTTAGCTGCTTGAGCCACAGGCACCGAGCCTGCACAGCAGTTTTAAATAAGGCATTTGTAAAGCTTTTTTGAATGATGCCTTACACAAAGTAGGTACTCATCAAATGTCAGCTAATAGGACTATGAATGTGGTTACAATCATTTCCCAAGTAATGCCAGAAAGTCCAGCTAATAATTAACATAAATAATACCAGATGTGGGAAGATGGGAGAAAGAATCAAGACATGAAGTCTTTAAATAGAAACATACCTAAAAAAAAAAAAAAAAAGAAACATACCTTAAAGTAAATTTTAAATAACTGATTCACCAGAAACAGCATCCCCCACTTCTTAGAGTCTTCTATGCCAGCGCGACTATGGGAAAATAATTTTTTAAAGTTACATACGAAATAAAAATTTTATTTATAAATTACAAAATAAACTGCTAAACATTAATATCGTAATATAAAATCCACAGCTCAAGTCATAGTCATAATTAAAAAAAATGTTTTAAAAAGATGTCTTATCTAGGGCGGCGCCTGTGGCTCAGCGAGTAGGGCGCCGGCCCCATATACTGAAGGTAGTGAGTTCAAACCCAGCCTCAGCAAACTGCCAAAAAAAAAAAAAGATGTTTTATCTAATAGGTAAAATTGGGGAGTGGGGACCTCTAACCAGGAAAATCCCAATTAAATATATAAGTAACATGCTTCCTCCACTGAACCAGCTGAAAACTGCCCATTCTGCAGCAACATTATGTAAAAGTAACTCTCATAAAGCATTTTTGAAAATGTAAAAAATATTTTTTCTTCTCATTACAAGATGAACTAGCAAAATACACAAGGGTGAATCTCAAAAAGGAAGACACAAAAAGTGTAAACTGTAGGGTCGATTTGTACAAAGTCCTTGAACAGGCAAAGCTCACCCACAGTGGGACAATCAGGGCAGGAGCAAGGGGCTGCCTGAAAGGAGGAGAGGAGAATAACTTCCCACCTCTCAGCAGGGGATTCAGGAACACAGGTGTGTGCACTTGCCAAAACTCAGACACACAGTTTAGATTTAAACATAGTTCATTTTAGTAAATTCTACTTCAAAAGAAAAAAGAGAAAGGGAAGTATGTAGGGGAAAGGGTGCCTATATTTGCAATTAAATTTGAAATAGTTATGCAAAACATAGGATGTTTTAGTCAACAATGAACTGTGGTCTCCTAGACCCTGCGATCCTGTCCCTATGTTTAAGTGTGTTCAGACACACAGACGCTGTGGCTGTGTTGCAGTTGCCTTAGCACTCCACGAAGTCACACGGCACAGGCTCACAGTCCAGAAGCAGCAGGCTGCATAGCAGCCCCTAGGTGTCTGCACATGTGCCCTATGATGTCTGCACAGCCATGATGTCCCCTGAGGCCAAATCTCTCAGAACATGTCCCCATCAAGTGATACCTCAGTGTACATTCAAAAAAAAAAAAAGAAGGAAACTGATGGAGGGACAGAGGGAAAGGTACGTGAGTAGACACAGCAGAGCGAGTGCAGGAGAGTATTTAGGTATTCACTGTGAAATTCTTTCAATTTTTCTGAAAGTTAAAATTTTTCATAGTGAAACATTGAAATAAATTCTGTTGAGCTGGCTATGCTCTGCACTCGTAAATGATTCTCCCAGCTAAGAGCTTACCGTTCCCACAGGCAGTGGTGCCAGAGAGCAGCCCAGTGACAACTGCCTAGGACACGAGATCTGGGGACATGAGGTCAGAGCACCAAAAAGAAAAGTGCCCAGTACAGAAAACTTGAGGCCACTCACCAGCCAGAGAAAATAAAGTTGCTCAAGACCAAAATATGCCCATGTAGAAACATTGAAAATAATGTAAAAACAATTCGGTTTTGAAATAATCAAAGTTTGTTTTATAACTGCCTACTTAACCGCCAAAACTCATTCTTTTCCATGACTTTTATCACTCTCTTGTAACCTACTACCTAGTATTATGAGCTTGAACAAAACATTTTTTCTAAGTTTCGTTTTCCTCATCTGAAAATGGAGACAGATAATCATACTGTTCTATCTACTCCTAAGGGTTATGGGGAAAAAATAAAAAAACACAAGATGATAAGAAATGCATAAATGCTAAAATGCTTTGTTTATAGTACTATCCTCCTGGTCTGGCACCAGGAACAATGGCCTCTTCTGGAGACTGTGACAAGAGCAAACCACAAGAGGAAGGATTTGTCATTGAGGTTTTGCTTTTTTCTCATCTCAGAGTGGGACTGCAGGGTCACATGCTAATCTGTGTGGAACTTTCTGAGGCCTGTGCCAGCTCACATCCCCACCCCCACCCTAACTGCATGGCCCGCCTTTCCCATCACAGCTGTCCTAGTGGGTATCAAGCTAATGTCTGATGCATGTGTCTCAGTCACTGGTAGTTGGTGTGCTCACTGGCCATTTGTGTGTCTTCGGGAGATTTTTTGAACCCTTTGCCCATTTTTAAAGGGATCTTTTGTCTTTTAATCACTGAGTTGTAACAGTTCTTTACATATTCTATAAACTAGACCCTTATCAGATATAATATGTGCAAATATTTTTCCCATTCTGTTTTCTCACTTTTTTGATAGTGCTCTGAAGCACTTTTTAATTCTGAGGAAATTCAGGTTAACTATTTTCCTTCTGCGGCCTACACTTTTAGCATCTCATCTAAGAGACTACTCACTGATCAAAGGTCACGAAGACCAGTCTGTGCAGAAATGTGCGATCAAACAAAATTTCTAGTATTCGATTCCAATATTCCAGTATTTTAAGTGTTAAGAAACACAAAGCCATCTGTGGTGAAGACTACACAGCCCTCCTGCTCTGCAGCTGAGCAGGCCACACAGTCATCCAAATTGTTACCTCAGGGAGTGCGAAGAACAGGACCATGGCCTGCCATGCACGTGTTAGAGGAAGATCTGACTCCCTCCAGGTCCAGCGGAGAGAGGCCTTTGAGAAGGCTGAAGTCTCTAAAATGAATGGAGACAGCCTGAAGAGGGGTGGGAGAGGCTGTTCTGGGCAGAGAAAACAGCACTCACAAGGGACCTCCATGGGAAGGACCTCGGTACACTAAGGACATTTTTAAAGCCCACAGCCCCTACTCCTACTCACGTGTCACTGGCGCAGACACGGAAACAGCTCATCAGCAGCTCTGCAGCTTTCTCTAGCATGTCCCCAACTTTGCTTTTTCCTTTCTTTACCAACTGCTGATCTGCCTAACAGAATATAAAAAATTTATTTTTTTAAAGCAAAAACAAGTATAATAAGAGTCAAAGTCCCAAAAGATTCTAGAGAAATCAGCTAGTGTATACTACAGAACTATGAAAATTGAGACATCCATATGCTATCCTGATCCTTCCACAAACCAAGTTGGTCTTCAACTAATCCAAGCTTGTCATCTGTGGAATCCTGCACCTGCAAGAGGCATTCTTCAACCTTAGTCCCTGACCTTCCCATCAGGAACTGCCAAAACCCCTAAACAAAAACTTCTGAGGCACAGAAGCCCTCACAGGGTCTGGCTTTCTCCTGTCTTTCGGAGTCTTGGTTAAAGGAGGAACACCGCTTCCTCCCAGGCATTCTTAACGGAGGCCTGGAGGCCTCTGCACCCCTGTAAGGGACAGCCCTAAGCCACTGCTTATTTTTTGACTGCACTGACAGTTTTACCCTTCTGGGGCACCAGACTACACTTGGGTCACTGTGCCCTTAACACCATGCATTTGCGGTTAATCAAAGAACCAACAAAACGAGTTTCGTGCAGTAATGAGCTGCTAGGCCAGGTCCCCGGCACATGTCCATCTGCCTTACCTAGTAGGGAGGGGAGGTGCTCACTCGTTGCATGTCTTGAACCACTGGCAGACAGGCCATGAGCTTGGGGGCTCAGCAGACTGTGTCCCCCAAGTGAATGCCACAAATCACTTCCAGGCAAACAAGTCACAATATTTGTTGCCAGTGACAACATCTGCACTTCCAAAAAATACTAGAATTATGGAAAACTTTTTCTGACTACTATGAGGTGACAGCTTCCTATTCCTCCAAGACTTTTCTGAGAAAGTTGCTGGTGATAGCGATAAATGTAGGGCTTTTGTTTTTGGTTCAACATAACAAAGTATGTCAGCACTGGGAACTGATGCACAACTCAGTAAGCCAAAATTTTACATCCTCCCCTCACCCCCACCTGCATCTGAAGGCCTTTGCCTCACTGCAGTTCATAAGGTAAAAAATCCTAACCTTCAAGGTGTTAGTACTTGGAGATGAGGTTATGGGGATGCAGGCACCATGGATGGGATTAGTCTCCTGCGAAAAGGACGCAAGAGAGCGGTGGCCTTGCCCTTCGCCCACATGAGGACACAGTGAGAAGGCACTGTCTACAAGCCAGAAGGGCGCCTCACCAGACACTCAATCTGCTGTGACTTGATCTTGGACTTCTAGGTTCCAGAACTGTAAGAAGTAAATGTGTTGCTTATAAACCAGTTTACAGTGTTTTGTTACAGCAGCCCAAACGGGCAGAGACAGGAGCGATGCGTGATGCTGCCAAGTTGTGCACGAGGTAAGAGCCACTCGAAGTGCGTTACAGCCCACGGGTTTCACACAAAGGCAGAGCAAGTTCACACTGAGCTTCAGAGGTCGTATGGTAACCAACCTCTAACAGTCAAAGAATTATCTGCAATGATCTGAAAAGTCTATTAAAATTTGCCTCCCTTTTCCACCTCTATCTGCGTGAGGCTAGAATGTCTGTGAATACTTCAGTCAGACCGGCATCCCGAGGAGGAGAAAGTGCAGAGCAGGTAAGGGAGGCCAGGCTTCCGCTAAGGAGACATTGAAGAGTAAAAGGCAAACAAGGACACCTTCTTTGTTTTGAAAATGCATTTATTTCTTATTTAAAAAGCCAGTGATGGACCAGGCATGGTGGCTCATGCCTATGCCTGTAATACCAGCATTCTGGGAGACGGAGGCAGATGGATCTCTTAAGCTCAGGAGTCAAGACCACCCTGAGCAAGAGCGAGGCCCCATCTCTACTAAAAATAGAAAAACTAGCTGGACATCATGGTGGGAGCCTTGAGTCCCAGATACTTGGGAGGCTGAGGTAGGAGGATCACTTGAGCCCAGGAATTTAAGGTTGTTGGCTCGGCACCTGTGGCACAGTGGTTACGGTGCTGGCCACATACACCCAGGTTGGCAGGTTAGAACCCAGCCCGGGCCAGCTAAACAACAATGACAACTGCAACAAAAAAATAGCTGGGCGTTGTGGTGGGCGTCTATACTCCCAGCTACTTGGGAGGCTGAGGCAAGAGAATCACTTAAGCCCAAGAGTTGGAGGTTGCTGTGGGCTGTGTCACCACAGCACTCCACTGGGGGTGACATAGTGAGATTCTGTCTCAAAAAAAAAAAAAAAAATTCTGAGGTCGCTGTCAGCTAGGATGACACTACAGCACTCAACCCAGGATGACAGTGAGATTCTGTCTCAAAAATAAAGCTATGTTAACATAGAAAAGGTTTATTATTTTTATTTCCAAATAAATAAATACTTAAGGATTTTTCCAGGTAAAAATTCTAAAACAGTAAATATAAATAGCCAAACAAAAGCAGGCAAGGTAGCGTGCACCTGCGGTCCCAGCTACTTGGGAGGCTGAGAAGGGAGGATCCTTCAGTACAAGAGGCTGAAGCAGTAAGTTGTGGCTGTGCCTGTGAGCAGTCATTGTGCTCCAGCCTGAGCAACACAGCAAGACTTGTCTCTATAAATAAATACATAAACAAATAAATAAAATCTCTCAGGGGCTCCCTTAAATTGATTTAGGGAAAAAAAAAAAAAAAAAAAAGAGCTCCTGGAGGTCTTCAGTGCACATATTTTCCAGTTCTAAACTTTCTGTTTTGTTCTTCATGTCTTCTATTTCCTTGCCGAGACTTCCAGTGTTTCTGTTTGTTTCAAGCAAGCTCACAAGTGCTCGCCAAGCATTTGTAGATGGCTGCCTCCAAGCCCCTGTGAGATACTGCCAGCATCTGTGTAGTCTCAGGGTTGGTATGGTGAAATGTCCTTTCCCATTTAAAATCTGAAGAAGCTGAGATGGCCTGGTTCTTGGTATGATCCCGACTTTAATAGGGGCACCAGCCTGAGCAGGCCCAGGATCCCCCTTAGTCTCTGCAACACTGGAGTGGGGCAGTCCTGTGTGGGTTTCCTCACAGTTTTCCACTGCTGCCCGTCAGTGTTTCATGACACAGGGAGAGAGAGGACCCAGGGACGCCCTACATGGGACCCTTCTCTGCCTCTCCCAGAGCCTTGCTGGCATGAGAACTCCCAGGGTTTTACCTGTTTTTCATAGGAAAAATATGGAGAAATTTACTTCATCCTGTCCTGAATCAAAGTTACCAATAATTTTTAAAATTGTAAAATGGTCCTAAGACCAAAAAGCTGACAAATGCTGGGCTCATGTGGATCCCCCTAAGGAAGTCACCTCCATCAAATCCAGGCTCTTCCCTCACACCAGAGAAAACTTAGGCTACCGCCCAAATCTACAATAAGCAGAATTCTTTTTTTTTTGAGACAGAGCCTCAAGCTGTCACCCTGGATAGAGTGCTGTTGCATTACAGCTCACGGCAACCTCCAGTTCCTGGGCTCAAGCGAGTCTCCTGCCTCTGCTTCCCAAGTAGTTGGGACTATATGCTCCCGCCACAATGCCTGGCCATTTTTTGGTTGCAGCCGTCATTGTTGTTTGGCAGGCCCAGGCTGGATTCGAACTCGCCAGCTCAGGTGTACGTGGCTGGCGCCTTAGCCCGTTGAGCCACAGGCACTGAGCCAATAAGCAGAATTCTTATCTCTTCAATTATTTTTAGAGACAGGGTCTCACTCTGTTATCCAGGTTGGAGTGCATTGGTGTGATCACAGCTCACTGTAGTCAAATTCCTGGGCTCAGGTGACCCTCCCACTTCAGCTCCTGAGTAGCTGGTACTACAGTTGTGCCACTATGCCCAGCTTATTTTTAAAAAACCTTTTTTTTGTTTTTAGAGGTAGGGTCTAGCTGTGTTGTCCAGGGTGGTCTCCAATTCCTGGCCTCTAGCAATCCTCCCACTTTGGCATCCCAAAGTACTGGGATTACAGCATAAGCCACCATGTCTGGTCTTAAATACTTTAAGTGAGGGGATGGTCCGCATCTTAAGAGCGGAAGAGAATGTAGAATCCCTCATTTGTTGTTCCACTCCTTTTTAAAATAAAAATACGTGTCATAAATGGTTACTCATATACAGAAACACCTCTCTGTACCGATAGTGTACAGATCTGAGAAAATGTTTATATAAGTCTGTTTGCCTTGACCCAGAAAGAATAACTAGTCAGGCCCGCTCTTGTTTTTCTGTTCCTTCTACCAGACACATCCCAACCCCACTTGTTCTAAATGTGGGAAAGAAAGATATGAAATTAAGCAAAACAGCAGTGACCAGGAAATTAAACTTACGTTATTGGCAAATACTCGAAGGTCCAGCGCCACAGCGTACATGACGGGCAGGGCCCTATGGCAGAAAGTAAGCACAAGTGATGGCTGTGAGGGCAGAGCCCCCACCTTGGGCAGAACTCCTGCAGGCTACCACCATAATGGGGTCCGCAGCAGCCCCCTAGAACTCCACCAGGCAGTGCAGGCCACACCTATAGTGCCCCATACACCACTCCAGGCACTTCAGGTCCCCCTAGAACCCACCTTCTCAACTCTCCACCATTATCCAAATAGCCCCACTGAAAAGAGATGTGGTTTGGTAAGACCCCCCTCACAGAAAGCAGAGCACCTAACACACAGCACTTCCCGAGGCAACCCGACTCCCAGTTGGCAATGCTTAACTCCTTTTACATGTAAATCTTCACTTAATACAGGAAAACGGTCTGGGGTTTGTTTGTAAAGGCCTTTGGTTAGTTTAGTATAAGCAAAATTTCAATATTTACCTATAGTTTGTTAATGAACCATAAAGTTCAGAATTAGTTTAGCAAAGAATTTTATAATATCCCAATATGATATTATAGTTGGTCAATAAATTATAGTTGGTGTACATCTTTTATAAAAAGTTTAAAACTAAAATTCAAAATTGATGCAGGAAGGAAAAAATAGTATTTAATAAATATTTAGAAGCATGAAAGTAAAGAAATAAAAATGACACTTTATATATTTATAGACACAGGGCAATGAACGGGCTGATCTGCCATTCAGTTACACAGATGTCACAACTCCCATTATCCCTGTTGATACCATAATATGTCAACACACCAGTGTGAAAAACCCACACAGAGGGCGGCGCCTGTGGCTCAAAGGAGTAGGGCCCTGGCGCCATATGCTGGAGGTGGCCGGTTCAAATCCAGCCCCAGCCAAAAACTGCAAAAAAAAAAAAATCCATGGCTCGGCGCCTGTGGCTCAACAGGCTAAGGCGCCAGCCACGTACACCTGAGCTGGCGGGTTTGAATCCAGCCTGACCCGTATAAACAACAATGACGGCTGCAACCAAAAAATGGCCGGGCGTTGTGGCGGGCGCCTGTAGTCCCAGCTACTTGGGAGGCGGGGGCAAGAGACTCGCTTGAGCCCAGGAATTGGAGGTTGCTGTGAGCTGTGATGCCACAGCGCTCTACCCAGGGTGACAGCTTGAGGCTCTGTCTCAAAAAAAAAAAAAAAAAAAAAAAGACCATGCACGATTTTAAGTGATTTGGGTCTCTAGTACATCCCCAAGATAATCACGTCAAGAAGGGCAGGAGTAGCCAGTTCTCCAATGGCTCAAGATGAAAAGGACCCCTTTCCTCTCCACAACTTCTTCACCACAAGCACAGCAATACTTCTAGCAATTCCCTGACACTAACCAGATACGATTTCCTTTGGCGACCCTTAACCCTATTTAGAGTACTTTCCTTAACTTCTTCACAAAGCTGCCTCATGATTGTTGTAAAAACGTTTCACATACATAATCAAATACACACACACAGTCCCACGGTCTCCTCGGAATCCTGAGACATCCTTCCCACTGCCCCTCCTCAGTCTCTGAACTCGGGTTCTGACCCACAAATCCCCCCTCCCAACTCGGAGCAACTTTCCCCCGCCCTTCGGATTAACCCAAGCCCTCTGCAAACAGAGGCTCTCCCCAGTTCCCGCCGCGCACAGCCGGGTCCCCTGGGTCCTGTTCCTGTAACTCCAGCCCTTGGGCGCCACTTGCCCCCAGATCCCCCGCCCGAGGCATCTGCAGCCCCTCTCCTCCTCCCATCAAAACGGATGCTCTCCCAAAGCATCCCAGATTCCACAGGCCCAGGCCCGGGGTCCCGGACGTGCAGCCCAACTCCCACTTTTCGCCACTTCCCAGGGTTGTTTTGCAGGGCAGGGGTGCAGTCCACCCTCGAATTTGCTTCTCTTGCCCTCTCTCCCTCGGAGCTGCCTTCCTTACCCGGTTGCAGTCCGGTTTCGCCGACATCTTCAGCAGGGCTGGGCTCAGTCCAGCCGCCGCCCGTGGGGGTGGAGGGATAACTGTGGTTGTGGGAGCCTTTGATGTCGCGGAAGAACTTCTGGGTCTCGCGCAGGTTCTGCCTCAGCCGACCCAGGTAGCGGCGGTAGCGACCGAAGCCCCGACACAGCTCGCGGATCATTCCGCCTCCTCCGGGGCCGGGACCCGAGACGGGGTCGCTGCCCCACGGCACCCCGTCGCCGTCCATATCTCTGCTAGCTCTGTCTTTTGCGGCTCGGTCCTGGGCCGCAGGCCCGGCCTCCCTACTCCCCGCCCTCCAATGCTTAAGGGGGGGAGGAATCCGCCTCCTCACGCCCCCGCCCGCCAGCGGCCTGGCTCCCAAACTCCGTCCCTGCCGTAGCAAACAAACCAACCCGCAGTGCGCAGTCAACGGAACCTTTCTTTCCACTAGCCTCAAGAGTGGGGGAAGGAACGCTGGAGGACACGGCCACTGCGGAGTCTCCTGGGATTTGTAGTCTGAGCTGGGGCCGAGCGCCAAAACCTGAAGGCTGACGGAGGGGAGGCTGTGGATGCGGCTGCCCACCCCTTTGGTAAAACGCTCATCTGTTCTTGTTCTTCCTCATTTAAAAATATGTTCCCTATCCCTACATGAGTGCCCCTGAGGAGAGGGAGGAGCTGCAGAATCTGAACTCCAGCAGAACTGGAGTGCTTTACTGAAATCAGAGGCAAAGATTTTAGTAGCAGAGAAAAGGAAGGAAACATGACCGAGGACAGTAATATCTCCATGGTTACCCTAAATGGCTCACTTTCCGGGTACAGTAGAAAGTGAATTGGCCGAAACGGCTCTGGAAATAAGGAAATCTCTTAGGGTTGTATCCTTCATTTCTGGCTTTCCTTCTCCAGATGTGGAAAGGGTTGATAAAAACTATTAATTAGCTGAAGAGCAATCAGTTTCTTAAAATAGGGAGGCCGGGCTAAGTAAGGGGAAGTTGAGATTTGTAGCCTTCCAAACTATTTCTGATTATCTTAACGCGGCTTCTGCTAATATGCAAAGACTTCCATTGGCAAAGACTGTCACAGACCCTTGGACACAATTATGAAGAGTACAAAACTTGACATCACCTCTTCTCCACTTCCTACTTTCTCCTCTGCACCAGGCACAGAGTCCACCTGTGTCTTTCTTGCTGTGGAAAAGCCCCATCTCTCTCTCTTTTTTTTAGGTTAATGGGCGGGTACAAACAACTAGGTTACGATGTTTGCATGTGTTAGGTAGAGTCCCTCTTGTAGTTGTGTCCTGCACCCAAGAAGTATGCCATGTACCCTTACATTATGCCCATTAAGTGGGACCCCATCTTTTACTCAGATCAGACCTCTGTGACAGGCTGTATGGTATGGTGTGGTAGTTCCTTAACTGAATTTAAGAGATTGCAGTTTGTCTCTAGACCCCAATGTCTTGGCTTGTGACCTCAAGCAGGGCCCTGTTTTACCTATGAAATAAGGGTTTAATATTTCTGTTTATTTAGAGACAGGGTCTCAGAACACACATGTCTGTCAATACTTTTGTTCCCTCCTAGAACATGATTAAGGTGACAGTAATGGAATTTTTTTTTTTTTTTGAGACAGAGCCTCAAGCTGTCACCCTGGATAGAGTGCTGTAGCATCACAGCTCACAGCAACCTCCAATTCCTGGGCTCAAGCGAATCTCCTGCCTCTGCCTCCCAAGTAGCTGGGACTACAGGTGCCCGCCACAATGCCCGGCCATTTTTTGGTTGCAGCCGTCATTGTTGTTTGGCAGGCCCAGGCTGGATTCGAACCCGCTAGCTCAGGTGTACGTGGCTGGCACCTTAGCCCGTTGAGCCACAGGCGCCGAGCCAGTAAGGGAATTTTTAAAAGCATAAAGCTATAGTAATCAAAGGAAATAGTAGCAAAAGGTAAAGTAGAACATGGAAAGCAAATGAACAACTGTTAACTAAGTTAGCAGTCTGGGAAAATCTGAATCCTGAACCCTAAAAGTTGCCTTTTCCGACATTAATCATGTTAGGATCTTTTTTCTTTTTCTTCTGGTAAACTTCCATGGAGCCAAGGGATCTTTTAAATATACATGTCTGGGTGGTGCCTGTGGCTCAGTGAGTAGGGCGCCAGCCCCATATACAGAAGGTGGCAGGTTCAAACCTGGCCTTGGCCAAACTGCAAAAAAAACCCAGAAAAATAGCCGGGTGTTGTGGCAGGCGCCTGTAATCCCAGCTACTCGGGAGACTGAGGCAAGAGAATCGCCTAAGCCCAGGAGTTGGAGGTTGTTGTGAGCTGCATGACGCCAGGGCACTCTACCGAGGGTGACAAAGTGAGACTCTGTCTCTACCAAAAAAAAAAAAAAATACATGTCTGAAAAAAAATTAAAATATGCGTCTGATTCAGTAAGTCTGGGGTGGCGCTTGAGATTCTACATTTATAAGAAGTTCTTAGGTGGTATCATTACTTCTGGCCCACGGACCACAATTCAGGCAGCAAGGATGTTAGGAGACAGTATAAGAGTCAGCAAAACCTCATGGTTAAGGAAATAGGTCTTGGAGACAGATCCTAGTTCTATCCCTTCCTGTTTCTATGTCCTTAGAAACATTTCTTATTTTCTCTTAGTTGTAGTCCTTCACCTGTAAAATGGGGATAATAGTGCTTTCTTTTTTTTTTTTTTGTAGAGACAGAGTCTCACTTTATCGCCCTGGGTAGAGTGCCGTGGCGTCACACTGCTCACAGCAACCTCCAGCTCTTGGGCTTAAGCGATTCTCTTGCCTCAGCCTCCCGAGTAGCTGGGAC
>CAUYON010120793.1:0-25231 GCA_963573935.1 Arctocebus calabarensis
AGTCCCAGCTACTAGGGAGGCTGAGGCAAGAGAATCGCTTAAGCCCAAGAGCTGGAGGTTGCTGTGAGCAGTGTGACGCCACGGCACTCTACCCAGGGCGATAAAGTGAGACTCTGTCTCTACAAAAAAAAAAAAAGGAAATAAAAATCATAAACCATAAATAAAAAATTTCAGAAACTGTAATTTGTTAAAATTGAAAGTCTACTTTTTGAAAGAAAGCTGAGAAATAAAAAGTCAATAAAAACACTATATGGAAATATTTTCAAAAGATGTATATAAATAAAAACTCATATTTGAAATCTATAAAGCTCTCTTACCATTGAAAAATACCAAGAAAAACAACTAGATTTTTTTAATGGTCAAAGGATTTGAATATATAAAAAGTTGTTCAACATCATTTGTCATAATAAAAAATGCAGATTAAAACTATAAGGAGATATCCCTGCATGCTGACTAGAATGGCTAATATTAAAAAGACTTTAATATTAAAAATATCAGATAATGGTAAGGACAAGAAGCAACCTGGACCTCTCATAGACTGCTCATAGGACTATAAGCTAGGAAAACTATATACTCTAGAAAATGGGTCCATAAAAAATCAAACATATACTTGCTGTAAATAGCCTAGCAATTCCTCTCCCGGGTATTTTTCCATGAGAAATGAAATAAAACACCCAGAGAAAGACTCGTACATGAACATTCATAGTCCATAAACAGGTGAATGGATAGTCAAATTATGGTAATACATCCATGTAAGACTCGGCAATAAAAGGAATGAACTACAGATACACATAACAGCCTGAGCAGATCTCAGAAACATTATGATAAGTGACAAATGCCAGATACAAATAGAGTACATACTGTGTGATTCCATTTACATGCAAGTTTAGAACACACAAACATAATTTACAGAGACAGAAAGCTGACTGGTATTTGCCTAGGGTGGGGCTGTGGGAAGGAGGACTGGTAGGAAATTTAGGGCTCTGTGTCTTGATTGTGGATACAAAGGCATATAAATTTATTTAGGTTTGACCTGGAGTTAAAAACCTCCCAAAACAGGATCTTACCTATTTGCACCAGGGGAATGAACCGGGCCCCCCAGTTGCAGCTAAGAGGCAATTCTCTGCCAGCCTGCTGGTTAATGACATGAATTAACAACCACACAGATCTCTAGTTGGGTGATACTACTCTGAATTACTAGACTTCTGATCTTGTCAGTGTTACTTAGCCTCCCCAAGCGTCATCTATAAAATAGCTTCCTTACCTGTGAAACAGAAAACAAACAAACGAAAACTACTTCAGAGGGTTGTTTGCAGATCACATAAAATACTGTTTTATGTAATAATCACTCTACAAAGTTACAACTGTCACCTTCATCATTGTTATATTTGTCAAAAAATTCCGTACACAAGATCAGCCTTAAAACAAGTTATATCTTTCCTTGAGGCAAGTCACAGAAACTATTTGCCCCTCGGCCTTGCAACAGGCATATTTCATTGTTCAGGACAACAGCTTACTTAACTTCTATTTATCTCCAGAAATATTGTGGCAGTAAGCCATTCAGAGGTTTTGTCCATTAGGCTGGACCATTTTCATTTTCCTTGCTTATCTAGGTTTTCCTTTTTCTAGCTGCTTTGATTTTCTAAAAGTGGAGCAAACAGACCTGAAAAAATGCCTGCAGATAATATTTTGTACACTGACAGCAATAAGATAGTAGTGTCAATTACCTGAAAAGCTAATAGATATATTTTTTTGTGACCCATAACCCATCAGCATAGAGCTGACATGCTGAGTTTGTTTGGGTCACAATCAGTAGACAGGCAGCTTTCAAAGAAATTCTGCACACAGCATCATCAAATGATCATTACAACGATCATAAGTGTTTTTCTGAAACCCTGACCATAACAGAATCATTCTCACTCCCCAAATCATGAAAGAACTACAAGTTTTATCACGTAACTTTTGTTGTTTGCTTCTTATATCTCATAAGCTTGAGTTGGCCACACTTGGATGTCAACTTCCCTCTATCTGGCTGATGAGGCTTTTCCCCCATCATCCTATTTAAATTGCTATTGTAAAGAAAATCAACGGTTTCCACGTTGCCAAATTCACTGTCCTTTCTTTCCCTGAAACTGCCCTCCCTCAGTGGCATTCAAAATTATTGCCTGCCCCTTGCTCCTTTGGAGTACTTTCTTCTCGTGGTTTCTGGGACACTGACCACATTCTTCCAGTTTTCTACCTGCTACACTGGCCGCTGCGTCTCAGTCTTTTTTGCAAGGTCTCTAAATGTTGGGATGTTGTAGGGCTCCTTCCCAAGACACCCCCTTCTCTCTAGCTGCACCCCCTGACTTTATTTGGCATCTGGAGAACTCAAAATTTGAATCTCCAGCCCTGACTTCTCCAAGAAGGCCTAACTCATAGTACCTGTCTGTTAGAACACCACTAGAATTTCTAAAACAGAACTCTTTGTATTTCCTTGCAGGCCTGGGCCCTCCCCAACACCCCTAGTTTGTCAACTTATATTGCATTTCACCCACACAGTGGCTCAAAATTCGAGCCCTCATGACTGTTCCCTCTCTTTCCCCATCACCCCACCTCCATGTCCAATCCTACTGGCTCTGCCTCCAAACTAGATCCCAACAATTGCATCGCTTCTCCTTCCATCCTCCCAGCTGACAGTATCCTTCACCTGCACAACTTTAACAGCTCCCAACAGGCCTCCCCACTTCTGACATTCTATCCCACACAGATTACACAGGGCAATCTCTATAAACCATGAATCAAACCATGTTTAAAACTTTCAGGGCCATCCCAGCAAATCACAGTTAAAATCCAAACTCCTCACCCGGACCATCAGGCCCTGAGTGATCTGTCCACCTCCTTAGCTTCTGTCCTGTTGTTCACCTCTTACATATTCTAGCCATATTGGCTTTATTCCTGTTTTCTAACCAGGTCAGCCTCATTCCTGTCTCAGGGCTCTTGCATGTGTTGTTTTCTCTGCCTGAAATTCACTTCTTATGCAAACAATGGGATGGGAAGACCTCACCTTATGAGAAGATGAACAAGAGTCCGGAAGGAAGCAGGATGGCATAGACCCAAAGCCATGTAGGGCATAAGCAGAAAGTCCAGGGCTTCCCCATCCTCCCCAGAGGGAACCCGGGGCCCAAGTGGGACCAGGGTGGAACCAGCTGTTGATGGAACCACCAATGGGACCAGTTGCTCTGTGTCCAGTGTGTGTGATGCCAGGTGTGGGGCAGGGAATTGAGAAGACACTAGCGGCCCTAAGGAGGTGGACGTCAGGGGAGATCTAGACTGTTCCTGGGAAATATGTAAGAATCAAGGAGGAAAAGGGGGCTCCAGAAAAGATGTAGGATATGAAAGGAGAAAAGAGAAAGGGAGAGTGAGACTTCTAGAACCACTTGCTTTGTAAGAAGGAGGTACAGACTGGAATGTCTGGATTTTCTCTGGCCTATGTAGGCCCTAGGAGTTGCTCAAGGGGGAGATCTAGTTTTTGTACCTCATCTTGAACTGGAAAAGACAAAATAGGTACCCAGTTCCATAAATGTTATGGTTATGAGAGCATAAAAGACAGAGAAACAGAAAAAGAAAACATTCAGGGCGTACCTAGGGTTTCAGGCTCCTGAAGTTTGTGTAGGTGAGGAGAGAAGGGGGTTTGGGGAGGAGCAGAGCTTGGCTGTCCCCCATCTTCACACAAGGCAAGTTCTCCCTGTCCAGCTGTTTGCATGCGGTTCGTGCAAGAAGGGCCCAGGGCTGGGTTCCACACTGCAGGGACCCCCTCTTGGCCTCAGGGAGCCTCTCAGGCCCTGAACATACACGTGTGTGACACAGGCTCTTTTTCAGGCTGTGCTTCTCCCCAGAAAAAATAAAGCTGGCATCGGATTGTCGTTTAGAGTCTCCTCACACCAACGTACTGTTGTAAAGACGTGTGTTTTCTTATTCAGCCCTGCCTCCCTGCTGCTCCGTGGTGAAGACTAGAACGCTGTGCACTCCTGCCTCCCAGCCACCTGCTCTGCCCCATTGCCAATATCAGATTCACCCAGGGAAGCCTGTGCTCACCTGGCCCAAGAACAGCAGCTAAAGGCATCCTCGTGAGGTGTTTTTGACCTTTGACAGCCCTTCCTAGGTTATTATGGTTGGAAACATGGAAGTTTCTAGATGTATCTTTAAACATGATGTTTCCATTGTTCCCTTATTGTTTGGCAGGAGATTTGGTGAGGGAGACTTTAAGAAAAAATTGACCAAGACTTCTCAATTCCACCATTTTAAAATTACCTCAAGGAGGAAATCTTAAGGGGTCTTGAAAAGAGAAAGGAGAACAGTCCCAGAGACTCCTTAATGGTCGCTGTTTAGACTTTTTCCTACGCATCTCAGCAAAGGACCCACTTTGTCCAGAATCTAGATGACGTCTGGTGTCTGGCGGACAACTACGCAGCTCTGACCCTGGCAGTGTTCCAGGGGCCGTAAACTTCAGGCTTCCAGAGCTCTACAGTCCCCAGACCCTCTACCTTCAGGACCTCCTGGGGCCTCCCTTGTACCTGGGACAATTCACTGCTCCAGAAAAAAACAAACCAAAAAAAACACATTCTTGTAAATAGACTTTAGTAAAAGAGCATTAATAAATTCAGCTTGTCTCCCATACCTAGATTTTCACTCACCAAAGAGTTTTGAAATCCGCCATATACTTTTTCAGCCTCAATGGTGAAACTCAGAAGGTGAACCTGGCAATATCCCAGGTGGAAAGTGTCAACCGACTTTTCCTTAAATGACCAGACGACTCGTGGGCAAAAATCCACCTCTGTCACAGTAACAACTCAGAAAGCAGCCAGCAAACAAAAGGGTGTGGCTGAGGTTCAAGAAAATCTCTTCTTTAAAACAGGTGGCCAGCCCATGCGCCATAATTCTAAGGTCCAGAAAATTCACACAAGTTGGTTTTCTCGCCATTTTATAAAATAAAGATAGTGCAGGACAGGAAGATTTAGCACAGCCAGGCGACAGACACAGTGTCTTGTTCTCAGGGGCTGAGAACAAGTCTCTGCGCTATGACTCAGGACAAGTTACTTAACCTCAGTTTCATTTTCTTCATTTGTAATGCATAAATAAAAGTAGCTAACCCACAGTGGGCACTGCGTGTGTTACACCATTCTCCAATAGCCCCATTTGACCATATTAACACTTTTAGAGAAAAATGCATGAGAGCCTAAGACCCTCTCTCTGTTGGACGACGACATCATTTCTTCACTGTTCTCCTATTTTGTCCTTTAAAGTCTATTGTCAGCATGGGAGCCAGAGAGAACCCAATGAAACAAGAGTCAAATCACATCATCCCAGCTTCCAACCTAAGTAGTTCAGTTTATTATTCAGAGTGGCCATCCAATCCCTCCAGTGGTACTTAGGCCTTATGCAAGCCTCCCCTCCCCCCCAAACCGGTCCCCTCTTTACCCTCAGCTCTTCCTACCCTTCCCCCATCTCACTCTGGTCACCTCAGGGCCTTTGCACTGGCTCCTTCCTCTGCCTAAAATGCTCTGCCCTACATATCCATGGGGTTCTTTTGCTTAGCTCATTTGGAAATTAGTTTAGAGGTCACCGTCTCAGGGAGGCTTTTTACCAATTTAAATTTATAGTCCTTCTCCTTTCTGTCCCAAACCCCCATTCCTCTTCTCTAATTCTTCATTTTCTTCAATGCAATTTACATCTCCCATTAGACCATATGATTTATTTACTTATTTTGTTAAAAAAAAGAAAAGGAAAATAATCTGCCCCCCATTCTAAAATTTAAACTCCAAGGATCTCTGTCCATTTTTGCAGTTTGTCCCCCACACCAAGAACAGTGCTGGACATCCCCCAGTCCCTCGCTGATCTCTGACGGAATCACATAACTTGTGCCAGCTCTGACAGCAGGAGATTCCATCACAATATGCCTACGTCATGAGAACCACTAAAGAGTACGTGCTTTTTTTTTTTAATAGAAGGGCTTGCTATAAAAATCCAAGGCCAATAATAATTACTTGCATGATGACAATTCACAAAGTAACATAATATTTTTCATAAACAAATGAAAAATATTTCCCCCAACAATAATACTCAAATTGGCAAGCACTCTGAAAAAATGCTATTATAAAAACAATTGTTTTCAAGAAAATGTTAGGATATGCTTTTATCTCATAATTACACTTCAAATACCTTGTCCAAAGAAAACGGAATAAAGACAATCACATAAAAAGATGCAAATTGCAGCATTATTTAAAATAGAGTAAAATATGCAAAATCTAATTGCCAATAATGCAAGAATGGCTAAAGCAATTCTGACATCCTCCTCAGGGACACCTGCTCTTCCCATTTCCTCAAAGGCGCCATGCCTAAAGCACTTCTGTCTCATCCATATTACTCTTCTCTTCCAATTTCAGAAAGCATTATGTTCTTTGATTTCACAACATTTATCAAATTTATAATTACGTATTTGTTTTGGGCTTATTTTGTATTGTCCATTCTGACCGTCAGACTGTAAGCTGCATGAAGGGGGGAGCTCTCTGTGCTTTTTTCCTGGTATGGTCTTTAATCTATAACTTCTGGCACATAATAAACATCCAAAATTTGTTGAGTAAATGAATGCACAAACAAAACAAAAGTTTTATTCCACTGAAAAACGTTATGGCATAGAAAATGCCTATAATATGATATTTATGGGAAAAATGAAATTTATACTGCATTATTAATATTTCAACAATGGATATGGGGAAAAAAGACAGTGAAAGAAAGCAGTCCATAATATGAATTAGGTGTTAAAAACTACAAGTTTTATTCATTTCTTCTTCATATTTGTGTATATTCTAAAGTGTTTTGCATGTATTATTCCATAATAAAATAATGTGTAAATCCTGGGAGAAAGCACAGGAGCAGAGGAGAGGGAAGAGAGTAAAGAAGTGCCAAGAACACCATGGATAACTCTGGCCATGACTGTAGGCCATGTCCTCAATACTATGTTGAAACTAGCAGATCAACAACTATAGGCCTGCACAAGAGAAAAACACAATTAAATTCGAGAAGGGAGAGGGGCAAGGGAGGGTGTTTGTTGAGTTCTCACCTAACCGGTACAATGTAGGGTATATGGCACACTACCTGGGTGGAAGACTCAACTAGGACTTGAACTTTACCTTACAAATACAGTGTAACCTAATTGTATCATATTAATCTGAACTTTAAAAAAAGAACACAGTAAATAAATTAAGTTGAACTGGAACATGGGCCCACCTGTCTATTCACCTATTGCCTGCGGCTGCTTTCATCTACAAAGGCAGAGTGGAGTAGCTATGACTCTCACCCTTTTTTGATCCATAAACTCTGTAAGGTATTTGCTATCTGGCCCTTAACAGAAAACACCTCTGAGGTCTGGTCTACAGAAAGTCTTAGAGAAGGAAGAAACTGCAAAAAGCCAAGTGGGGGTAACAAGGGCCACTGTTTGGAGGGTGACAGTTGCGGACAGATGAGTTTTCACAAATGTCTGTGTCTATAGACAGATGGAAGAACAGAAAAAGGTTTCTCTTACAGGGTGAGGCAGTTCCCACCATGTTACACGATTACTAGATATAAGTACAGCAGGAAAAGGCTTGGACCAGTTACCTGAAGGATCAGAATTGTAGAGACTGGCAGCTGATGTTATGGGTCCTGGTGGGTGGATGGCACTCGCTGAAGACCTCTGACTTGCGATCAGAATCCTGCTCTTTGCAGAAGGTAAACGGGACATTGCACCCAGTCCCAACTGGGGTTTAAGCAGCATGGCCGACCGATAGAAAGTTGGAGGGACTTCGTAGTGAGCATAGGGAGGAGAACAAAATTCTTCTTTTCCAGGGTGGTCTGTAACCTATTGTAAGTGATCCAAAAACTCAGTCAGAGAACTTCATATTATAATATGCATCCTAAACAAGGTCAGGGGACTAAGACTGAAACAATGACCCCCCTCCCCGACACCACTGAGTTGCTTCATCACCAATCACTCACCTTCTCAGGACCCAGTGCCTTGATCTCTAGTTACTCATCTCTAAACTCAACTGGATGATCTCGCAGGTCCCTTACAATTCTAATATTCTATGGATATATGTTTATTAGTCAAAAAGAAAACTCCCTCTGTGAGATTTTTTTAAATGCACTATTACAGAATCATTGGAATCTGATTAAGATGGCAATGGATAAATAATGTCAACAAAGCAGAGAAAGAATTTGGAGAATGTTAAAAAAAATTATGAATGTTTTTATCATACTTGTGGGGGGAAAAGCACAATCTTTATAACAACTTAGTCTTACAACAAGTAGATGAACTTGACCAATTATATTGAGTTGTTACTAGGTAGGCCACGTAGGAAATAAAATTAGCCTTGCTCAGAAGGGAGAAAAGGCTATATGGGAAAATAGGGAGTTTAATAGAAATGGGTTTTCAGGCCTCTGCCGTATTTTTACAGAATTAAAAACCAAAGCCTGAATTACCATCTGTCATTTTCTTCCCTGTGAGGTGATGCTCCTAGGGACATTTGAGTAAGTTTCACCAGAATGGAAGTCCTAGGCCAGAGTCTTATCAACTGCTGACTTCACAGCACCTAAAATAAGTGTCTAGCCCCAGGCTGAAGCCCATAAATACTTATGACAAAAATACTTTACATTCTTTCCTCAGTATAGTGACCCAATATTACTGCTACTTTCTCCTATAATTAACAATCTAGAATACAACTTGTGGATACCTTTTTATATACACAGTTCTGTACTCACAAAGCATTCATACTATCAGTGTTTCTTCACATTAAACATGTAAGAAGAGAAAGAACCAAATAGTCTATTTCCTTTTAGTTACAATAAAAGATAGTGCTAAGAGCTATGTATGAAAAGATACATCTGTTCATTAACTCTGTTCTAAATCACTACACATTTTATGCATCAAATTTACATCTCTTCAAGGATCACAAGCATTTAACAATATTTTCAGTAGCGGCTATAAAAGCTTTGACTCAGGCTGTTGAAAAGATAAACCCTTAAATTAATACTCTTTTAATGTTGAAACAGATACAAAGTTCTCCTTAGAACTGACATTATAGAAATAGGAAAATAGGCCTTTAAAGTTTTATCATGATCACACTGTAAACTATACATGATTGTTAAGTAGATGACTGTATTCAGGCCATGGAAAATTATATTCCTCTGAAAGAACATCCCACATCTGTGCTCTGATAAAATTTTTATCATCCTTATTTACTATGTCCCTATCAATCCCTAGTTTTTCTCTCATGCTTTTCTTGTATACCTCCTATCTTATTTTATTTTGGCTTCTAATTTTTTGATGTCATTGCTCATTGTTGTGAGCAGGTGCTTTGTGAAGATATTAGTATCATTCCCAACCTATGTCCACTGGGTATTTAGAATTGCAATCTGCTGATCCCAGTAATTATTCAGTTCTTTGGAACCAGATAGCTTTCAGAGGTCAAACCCATCACACTCAACTCAAAAATGATCTTAAGGACTTCAGTAACTTCAATGCCTGTCATTTTGTTGGGTAATTTGTTTCTGGTAAGATAACAAATTCTTTAAAAAGGTGACAACTATCCCTCTGATGCCTCCTTTATGCATTTTTGAGTAAACAAGGGAATCTACAAAGAGCTTCACACTCTCTTCCTTCATTTCACTGTCAGAACACAACGAAAGCTGCTCAGTCATAAACACACTGCGATCAGCCCCAAATGTCACTGTCCTCCCCTCTTTCTCTAAAAAGCATGTTTCACAAAAGTAATTTTGAATGCAATAAAAAGAATCCTATGATTTCAAGCAAAGTCAAGGTGCATAAACAACTTCGTGTTGGACTGCCCCTCTTCCTCTATGCCCTGTCCTGTTTTTACTGAGATGGTGAGACAGAGGCTAAGGGTGAAGGCTGCCTTCACGAGAAAGCCACTGCAAAAGCAGCAGGGGAGGGCGCCTGAGATGGTTAATTTTATGTGTCATCTTGGCTGGGCCACAGTACCCAGATATTAGGTCAAACATTACACGAGATGTAGCCGTGAGGGTATTTTTTTAAAGATGAGATTAACATTGAAATCAGTAGACCTTGAATACAGCAGATAACCCACTCATAACATAAGTGGGCCCCATCCAATCAATCAAGGGCCTTAATAAAAACAGACTGAGCAAGACAGTGCCCTGGTCTTAGAGAAGAGCCCAGAATCAGAGCCTGACCCTGAACCCCAGAGGCCCAGGGAGATAAGTGTTTAGAAATTTGAGAATGACGCACCACAATCAAACTCAGAGACTGATGTATGAATCCAGAAGGACCACGTGTCCACTTTCACTGAGAGACCACTGCCAGAAGCCAGACCTGTGTGCCCTCCGCCCAGAACACACTCGCACTGCAAGGCACGTGTGCGAAGCCACTTGTAAACAGGCAAATCCCTGCCAAAGAGACAGAGACCTGAACTCTCCTGTCAGTGTCCTCTCTCCAGGGATGTGACAGGGAGGCCACTTACAATCAGAGAGTCCTCTAATTCAGCCCCAGGGCAGCAGAGGGGCGTGGGCTTGTTGGTTGCCCAGGTCAGTTTCTGCGGCAGAGACTGGACTCACCTTTTCCTCCCTCTGTGCTAGATCTGACAGTTGCTGCTGTGAACAATCCATTCTTTGAATCTGTGAATACATTCAAGCAAGCTACAGTCCAACATTGGACTTGATCGTTCCCTCTCTAGAAACCCTTCATGTGCTTTTGTTTGGTTCCAATCATGAATCAGAGTTCATGATTGAGCTATCACTCAACGTTTCTGAGCCCATGTTATAAACTCAGGGGTCACAGCAGGGAGCGAAAAAATTAAAAAGAAGCCTCATTCTCGTGTGATTTACATTCTACTCAGTGCAGGAGAACCAAAAATGTATACATGTTGGTGGAGATAAGTACTAGGAAGAAAAAGACCACAGAAAAGGACCTCAGAGGAAAGATACATGGACATCTGAGTGTAGATATAAACAGAGTGAGGGAGAGAGCCATTCGGATAACTGGTAGAACATTCCAGCACAGAGAAGTACAAAGGCCCCGAGGCAATGGAGGGAGCAAGAGTGGACAGAGAGGAGGGTGGGCTGCTACTGAAGCCGCATGGAGAATATCCTAAAGGCAGGCCATCCGGCAGGTTCCAGTTTGTGTCCCGAGTGACCTGGCAAGCCCTAATCCAGCCTTCCTTTTAACTAAGCACCCTAGTTGCCATGAAGAGTTTCCTTCTCCTGCTTCAGAGCTCCTGCCTTGAAGGTCCAGGGGCCCAGGGCCTTCAGTTTTTCTCCCTCCAACAGAAGAATCTGTGAACTCCCAGGAAACTGACTCGCCGCAGCGCTCCGGCACCGAAGGGGACTGCACGGTACAGTCTGAGCGGGAATCTCACCGTTCTCCCCATTTTGTGGCCTTGGGTGTTCTCCAAGTCCAGATCGGTGATTTTCAACCAGTGTGCCGTAAACATTTTTAAAGATCATTAATTAAAATATTTTTCAAAGAAGTTCAAAGCATAGTAAGTATATTTGCTTTGTCATTCTTTTTTTTGGATCAACATAATTTAAGTGTGCCACAGAAGTTTAACTATAGGTTCAAGTGAGACTTGAGATCAATAAAAAAGTTTGAAAAAAACTGGGCTAGGCAGTGATTAAAAACTGCATTACCAGGAGGCACCGGTGGCTCAAGGAGTAAGGCGCCAGCCCCATAGACGAGAGGTGGAGGGTTCAAACCCAGTCCCGGCCAAAAACTGCATTACCAACCTCCAGAGAAGTGCTGTAAAGATTCGTGAAAACTGACAAAGATTAAATGTTCTATTTCATGAGCCCAATGCACCAGAAGCACACGACTAAATCTTAGTTATAATTACCAATGTTACTTTGACTTAAAAAAAAAAAAAAAGAGCTCATGCCTAATACATTACTTTCTGTTTATTCAATTCATTCTTCCGTGAGTGAATATGAGATTCTCCCAAAATCAATATGAAAAATATACTTATTTTGAATTCTTTCTTCCTTTGACCTGGCTTGTAAAAGAATTGAGCTCAGTTATTTATTTAAATGCACACTTATCTAAGTTCTTATGCAGTATGACAAGTGAAAATTTAAATGAATCTCTTTAGCTGGGTCCCTCTCATTAAGACCATCAAACTCTTCTAGTTAAAAATGGCCATTTCTCTTCATAATCTCCTTTAGTTGAAAGCATCCATTTCCCTACAAGTGTGTCCATGAAAACATGCAGTCTGCTTAGAGAGAAAATTTCGTTTTCACAATTCATTGAAAATATGTAACAGACTTTAGGACATTCAACTTATGGATCATATCACAAAGACATTCCCTTACCTCCTGCAAAAACTTTTCACTCATTTGACTGAAATGATGTCCTGGGGGCTTGATCCCAGACACCATCAATCCTGAACTGAAGACCCTGGGTTTCTGCAAGTCTGGTTTGAATTTCTCGTAGAGGTTGGCAGATGGTTTAAGGTCCCCACTTGCCACCTTCTCCTCTTGAGGAAGAGGCGTGCTACAGGCGGGTGGCGCATATGGAAGCCCCACGGGAACCAGCGACGTGTCCCCGTGGCCCAGGGCTTGTGGATTCCTCCTGATGTAGGTGATGATCTTGGGCCTCACGTGCTTGGGCTTGGGCACAACAATGGGCTTGGTTTCTGTCCTCTCCTCGGGTTTCTCAGCCTGAAGGTTCTCCAGTCCCTCCTGCGAGGGAGGCGTGTCCTTGGAATGTGTGAAGACAGGTTTGGGGATCCCACTGGGGCAAGGGTTCTTGTCAGGCAC
Source organism: Arctocebus calabarensis (assembly GCA_963573935.1). Classification (NCBI taxonomy): domain Eukaryota; kingdom Metazoa; phylum Chordata; class Mammalia; order Primates; family Lorisidae; genus Arctocebus; species Arctocebus calabarensis. The sequence goes on from CAUYON010120793.1 coordinate 12,805, forward strand.
TTTGGGGGACGCGCTCAGCAGTCGCACACTGTAGCTGGGGGCGAGGACCGCCGAGGGTGACCCTGCACCCGCCTCACTGAACATGCTGATGTCCTGAAAATTGCTACTAGGTGTTGTAGGCTGGTGGGCTGTGTTCACAGTTGTCTCTGGGTGGAGGGGCTCTGGGACATTGAGAACGAAATCTGCTCTCAGGGGGGTGCTTTCCACCTTGGCTGCATTTTCCAGAAGGTTCCTATTCTCAGCGACAAGTGTAGCGACATTTTTACTTTCTCCTGCTTCTGAGCTACTGCTTTGAAGGTCCAGGGGCCCAGGGACTTCAGTTTTTCTCCCTCCAGCAGAAGAATCTGAAGCCGAACCCAGAGCACAGTCCTCGTCCCCACTGCCCTGCGGCTCTTCCTCCTCGCTGACAGCTGAGGGCTTCTTGTCGGTCGGATCACTAGGAATAAAAGCCACGTGACCGTCACCTGGTAAAACATTGCTGAATGTCATTTCACCCAACTTCCTACCTGCACATGGTGAAACTCTGTCAGAGGCTGGTTTATCAGCCACTCCCAGGGAAGCCGGCTCCTGTCTGAGGGGGGTCTGGAGAGAATCCTCCTCCCCCAGGCTGGCTCCTGCCTTCCTCCCTTCCCTGCTGCTTCTCCCCACCCCACGGTAGGGGCGGCCACCATTGGGCTGACAGCCAGCCGCGCTGGTGGCTCCTCCGTGTGCCTCCCCATGTGGCTCCTTTCTCTCTGGACCTGCTGGACGGTCTTCCTCGTGGTCCCCCAGGTCCCCTTCCTGGGACGGTAACTCCGACACAGCCCTGGGGTGAACACGTTCCAGCTCTAGCTGGGGCGCTCTCTTTTCCTGACCTAATTGTGCTTCTGGCTTACTCAGGATTTCCTTTGATGCCAAAATCGAATTGTGAGCAGGTTCTAGCTGGGTGGAACGTGATGAGTGCTCACAGCAAACGCCCAGGCCACGTCCCTCCTCCATCTGGGCCTCTGAGTGGGTGGTCTCCTTGGTTTCTGAGGTAGATGGTTTAGGAAGACGCACACTCATTCCCTGGGAAGTACTGTCAGAGGGGGGGGAAGCTGCCCCTAGAGAGGGGTCTGTCAGGGCCTCCTGCGGCCCCTCAGCCCCAGGCACAGGGCACCGTGCTTCTGGGGGGCCCAGGGGAGCAGGCTGTGGGTGCTGCACAGCCAGGCTCCCAGCTGGAAGGGCATAGCCACTTGTTCTTTCCAAAGAATGCCTCCTCAGCTCCTCATTGTCAAGGGTCTTTGCTAATTTATCCTTGGGAACATGCTGGGGAATTTCAGCATCCCTTTTCGCCAAAACCCCTGGACTGGCCTCACCCATCACGTTCCTCCAGCTCAGCAGACTTGGGCCCTGAACACCCCGAGGGGACTGCAGGACACCTGTGCCTCTCTCCAGTGTGTGCTCTTCATTTCGTTCCCTGGGAACAGTTAAAGAAAGTCTAGACTCTTTCAGGCTGGTGGGGCCAGCCTGAGAGTCTTTCCCAAAGCCCTGAAGCTGGTGAAACTCCTTACGGAAATGGGTACGGTCTTCTGGCTCACTTGAATTTGCATTTCCAATTTCACCTGCCAGGTCACATTCCTTGGACTCATCGAGACAGGAGCTGACCCCCAGCATGATCTGGTTGGCATTTGTATCTCCCAGACTTAGGATACTCTCATTATTATTTTTTACTCCATTTCTGTTATCCTGCAACTGAGTGTAACATGATTTCTTAGGAGCCACCGGGATACTCATTGTCAGCCCTTCAGGGAGGGCTGCTTGCCATGCAGTCCCACTTATGGAAAGGGGCTGCCTGCAAACTACAGTTCTGTTAATAGGAAATCCTCAAGCTGCTTGTCTTCCTCTGACAATGCCACGTGCTGACACTGCTTTAATCATTTTCAGAACAGTCTGTCTTGCAATACCACACGATGACTTATCTGTTTGGTTCCTGCTGAATGAGAGCCAATTAGCCCACGAGACCTAGAGAGAAATAAAAATACATTACATTAGATTGACACAAAGAGCTTCTCAGGAGGAAAAAAGCTTGGTAAACACAGATTTATTCATCACTTCGATATGATTATTTCATTTGCTTAACATTTTTCTAAAAAAGCTTTTAGATAGGATCCTACTGGCCAAATAGGGAAAAAAATGAAACATCAATGATTATTAGACTATAAATGCGTATTAAATCTTCATTTTAAATTTTAAAAATCCACAAGTTGATTGTGATACTGATTTAAAAGAGCAGAAGAGAAGGGAAGGCTCTTTTTCATAGAAGAATGTCAACTAGTGTAGAAAAAAATTATAGAATTTAAAAAATCACTGTTTTGTAATCGCCAGAGCAATAATGATCTTGGGGAAGGAAGGGATGCCACAGTAAAATCATTGAGTAAAAGACTATTGGGGAGCAAGGTATCTGTAGAATCTTTAAGTATTATTCCAAGATTATTTTATTATTTACAAAAGGAAAAATTTCTCTTTGCAAGGGAAAAATCTGGTGAACACCAGCAACAGATCAAATTGAACATCACCAATAATGGAAACTGACATCACTAGTTCTCAGAATCTCACATCACCTATGTCTATTCTTGCCATAAATGTTCACCCTGAATTTCATCATGAGGAAATAATCAGAGTAATTTAAATTAAGGGAAATTTTAAAAAATAGCTACACTAAATGACTCCCCCCAAAAGCCAATGGATCTAGGATTTTCAAAAATAAAATGTTGGCAAAGGACATGCCTGGGACAATTAGAGATTTAAATATAGAATGTATATTAGGTAAAAGTACTGTATAAATATTAACTATCTTGCTTGTGTAACAGTACTAAGATTATACTGGAGATTATCTTTGCTTTAGAGGTAAGAGTACTGTATAAATATTAACTGTCTTGCTTGTGTAACAGTACTAAGATTATACTGGAGATTATCTTTGCTTTAAAAATATACAGGCTGTAGAATTTAGGGGTGGCATGACATGATTTCCGTAACTTAAATCTCAAATGATTCAGCCAAGGAAAAAAGTGTGTGTGTGTGTGTCTGTGTATGTGTCTTTGTGTGAGTATACACATGTATGTAGGAGAGAGAGGGGGGGGCAAGGAGAGAGGGAGGGAAGGAGATGGAGGGAAAGAGAGATAAAGAGACAGACTAAAATCTAAGTAGATTACCCTATTCCATCTGCAACTTTTCTATAGGTATGAAATTTTTCAAAGTAAGAAATTCCAGGCTTTAAGGTCTACATGATCCAGCTCTGCACATCTTTCTGTCCCACACCTGCCTCTCACCTTCTGCTCTTGGCCACAGCACACTGGCCTCATGCCTCATAGTGCCATGCTCTCTGCTCCCTACTTCAGGGCCTTGCACATACTCTTTCTTCCATCTGCATGAAATGTGATGGAAATCTTGCCTCACCCTCACCCAACTAATCCCTTTGTATTCTTCAATCTGTTGTCCAATTGCCACCTCCTCCAGGAAGCCTTCCAGACCTACTCAGTCCTCCTACGATGAGTTTCATAATATCCTATATTTTTATTTTGCAAAATTAAAAATAAACACTTTCAGATATACTAGACAATGCAAATAGATATCATCCAATTCTCATCATATGTATTAGGCACTTAATATATATCGTAATATGAATGAATGAATGAGTGAACAATGAGGAAGACCAATGTTACTTCCACCCTCACAGAGTGTAACAGAATCTGCATTTCACACCACTCACAAAAATTAATTCATGATGGATAACAGGCTTTACATGAAACTATAAGAATTCTAGAAGAAAATGTTGTAAAAACTCTTATAGGTATCAACCTATGCAAAGAATTCATGAAGAAAGACTCCCAAAGTAATCACAGCAATAATGAAAATAAATGAGACCTGATCAAATTGAAAAGTTTCTGCACAGCCAAGGACATAATCAAATAGAGCAAACAGACAACTCACAGAATGGGAGACAATATCCACTTGCCATACATCTGATAAAGGGCTGAATCTACTCAGAATTCAAGTCAAAACAGGAAGAAACAACCAAACAAATCCATTAAAAAGTGGGCAAAGGACACGAACAGAAACTTTTCAAATGTAAATATACTAATAGCCAACAAACTCATAAAAAAAAAAAAAAACTCAACCTATCTAGTCATCAGGGAAATGCAAATCACAACCACAATGAGAAATCACCTAACTCTAGTAAGAATGGCTCTTCAAAAAGTCCAAAACAACAGATGCTGGCATGGATGTAAAGAGAAAGGAACTCCTATATACTGTTGGTGGGACCGCAAACTTGTACAACCTCTATGGAAAGTAGAATGGAGATACCTCAAAGAACTTAAAGTAGACCTACCATTTGACCCAGCAATCTCACTACAAGGTATTTAGCCAAAGGGGAAGAGAAAGTCATTTTATAAAAAAGACACTTACACTTGACTGTTCATAGCAGCATAATTCACAATTGCAAAGACACGGAAACAGCTCAAGTGCCTACAAATACACGAGTGGATTAAAAAAACGTGGTATACGCAGACCAAGGAGTACTACTCAGCCATTAAAAATGGTGATCTATTATCTTTTGTGACAACCTGGAGGGAACTGGAAATCACTGCACTAAATGAAATAACACAAGAATGGAAGAACCAACACTACCTGGGCTCAATACTAAACTGGAACTTATCCACCAACACTGATGTGCACTAACAGAAGTAAAACTCAGTGAAAATCAAACAGGTGGGAGGAGAGGGCAGGTAAATTCACCTAATGGGTATGATGCACGCTATCTGGATAAAGGGCACACTTAAAATAACTTTGACTCCATCTGTATAAAAACAAATTACATAACCCAAATGTGGGTACCCCCTAATATTCTGACATAAAAAATAAAAATAAAGATAAATAAAATCTAATACAGTATTTACTTTTCTGCTAAAGTGGATTCCCAGATCATCATTAAGCCATTTGATTCAAGGCTAACACTTTTTTATCCACATTACGAACACGTTTTATTAGGCACTGGGAACAACAGAGTATAATAGTAACAAGTTGCTGCCCCAGTGAACAGCCATCACCCTTTCCTCTTCCTCTTTATCAAGAATATATGAGCTCACACACACCCACATATTACATGGCAGTCTGCTGGTAATGTTTGACTGAAAATAGTTCACATGGCAACCCACGTGTTTTCCCTCCATCACTGTTAGTATGTTACTGCACATACTAAGGATTTTTTTATATGTTATAAAGTGTAATAATAAAACAAACACCCGAGAAACCATCACCCAACCCAAGAAGAAAGGATCAGCATCTTGCAGTTACTCGCTGGAGCCTCCTCACCACAGCCCACCCCTTCCCAACTCAGCCGTTTACTTAACATCCCCCCACGGGCATCTCTGAACATTCAGTTCCTGGAGTTCTCTTTTCCTTTCATTTCTTTTGCATCTATACATGTATGTATATAAGCATGCATTTTTTTTTTGAGATAGTCTCATTATGTCATCCTTGGTAGAGTGCCATAGTGTCACAGCTCATAGCAACCTCAAACTCGTGGGCTTAAGAGATTCTCTTGCCTCAGCCTCCTGAGTAACTAGGACTACAGGCACCCTCCACAAAGCCCAGCTATTTTTTTTTTTGGTTGCAGTTGTCATGGTTGTTTAGCAGGCCTAGGCTGGGCTCGAACCCACCAGCCTAGATGTTATGTGGCCACCGCCCTACTCACTGAGCAATGGGTGCCAAGCTTAAGCATGCATTTTTTACATAAATAGGGTCCTGAAGGCCCTCTTCCCCATATCCTAAGACACATTAGCATCCGGGTCACTCCATTTCCTTCCCCATGCTTGCGGGGAAAAGACACATAGCTGTGCCTTTGTATACATGCTTTCCCTTGCCCACCTCACCAGCTCTCTGTTCAGTGGGCTCATTCTCCCCACTCCCTTGTACCTTTTCTCCTTCTCTATCTTCTGCTCCCAACGCTGTCTTCAGTAAGCCAGTGGCACACCCTGGTGCAGCCTGAAGCCACTCTAACCCTCAATCAAGGTACTGATACCCTGCTTCCTGTGTATTCCTGACACAGAGGGGATTCTCAACAAACCCTCATTTCTTTTTATATTCATTTTCAAAACTGTTTCTCTTAAAGATACGCATGTTCTCTGAGCACAAATACAAAAAGAATGCAGGCAATTGATGAGACAGAAGAATGCTGTGCTCTCTGGACTGGCAAACAAGTATCCCAGAAGAGCAAGAAATTTCACAGCTATGGGCCATCTACAAAAGGAAAGTGTCTCTAATTCTCTGTGTGCAGAAATATAAACACAAAGCCAAGAGCCCTCTTGGGTTTGAACTGTCAAGGCTGGAAGAGAAAAAGAAACTGCTCAGGAAACACACATATACACATACACACACGATTAAATTCAAATAGAAGGGGCAGAGGGGAATTGGTAAGCTCTCACCTAATGGGCACAATGGAAGAATATACAGCACACCCCCTGGGTGAAGGGTTCAACTACAACTTGAACTTTACCTAATACATGCAAACAATAAAACCTAATCATTTGTACCCTCATATTAATCTGAATTTAAAAAAAAGAAAAGAAAAGAAACTCTACTCAGAAGGGATAAACAAAAATGTAATATCATCAACTACAACCCACGACTTGATTGCCAGAAATGTGGCAGAGGTAAAATCAGTGTCTTGTTAGAAAGAGTCACATTTTAATTTTTAAAGAATGACATCCTAGATGTTCTTTATCTTTGTCTGTAAACAGTAACTGGTACTCACTGGTTAGAGAAAAGGGAAAGTAAGAACCTCCTAGGGGCCAGGTATTATTTTCAGTAGTTACACAAATTTGTAAAATGTAATTTTAAAATATAATGATACAATTATAAATCTTTAATGCTTAATTTTAATTTAAGTTAAGCTACTTAACATTTGTAGCGGGCCTGTAGAGATAGTTAGTCTTCATGTTCTCTTGTTTTTTTTAGTTCCTCCGGGTAAGGAAATGAAAGCACAGAGAAGTTATCATTCCCAAGGTCACATAGCTAAGAAGTCATGGAGCTGAGACAGAGACAGAAAGCACAAGCTGTATAAAAGAACAGCTGCCCATGGAAGTGATCCGTGTAGACCATGAAGGAAGAACAAAAGAAAAAGGCACCATTGTAAGAACAAGAAGAGAAAAGCAAAGCCAGAAACCAAAAAGAGCAAATTCACATGAGACAGGAAAAGCAAACTTTAAAACCACCTTAGATTATATAGGGCAAAATTACATGCAAGAGGTAGTTTCCAGTTTTCCTTCCTCCCTGTGTGGCTTTATATAGGGAGGGAACCTATAGGGAACCCCCACCAGCTCCATCACCAGAAGACAGTCACAAAGTAAACATAAACAAAAGACTTTTTTGGATCTGATGTTTGATCCAAGACTCTCTACTAAGACAAACATTATCATAAAAGCTCAAATTTATATCACAGGATTGTGTGTGATGAGACAAAATATGCAAATAGGTCAACCAACTGTGCCAATCCCCAAATGAGGTACATTTCCCCAGGTGAGGCATGCACTTCATGCGCTTCAGAGCCATGACTATTAAAAAGTTATGAACAATGGCCTAGAGGTAAATGGGATTTTACCTTGAAAAAGAAAATTCCATTATTTATGTACTAGATTTGAAAGGAATTTAAAGAGCTTCTAGGCTTATAACCTATCTAATGCTTAAAAGTCTTCCAAGTGAGTCCTCCTGGTGCCAAGAAATTCTTTAGCAGCCTTTGGGACATCCTTGCAGAGCCACCGTTGGCTAATTCTGCCTCTATAGAGAGGATCAGTGCCATCCCTTTCCCATTAGACAACCCTTCAGGTATTTTTAAAGAGCTATAAGCTCCCTTCCTCTCCAAACCTATTCTTCTTCTCATCAAGGAACTCAGATTTTCCCTCTGAAAACTCCCAAAGCAGTTTTCCTTTGAGTGCACATACTAGTACCTGAAGTCCATTCTAAACAGAGTGCTAAGAGTTACACACAATACTTCAGTTCCAACTGCATCATCCAGAGTCAGGTGGAAGCAAAAGTTCCATTCTCTTAGTTACACTTCTAACCACACAGTCTGAGAGTGACCTCTTCATGGTCACATAAATTCACACCATCAACAAAACACCCAAGTATCATATACGTTATCCGAAACTACACTGAGTGAATCTGAAACATTTGTTAGTGACTTTAGCAGCCATGGGTAGGGCTATGAAAATATACCTCTTAAACTTCATCTTGCTGGTCTCAGTGCAATGTTCTACCTTTTTTTTATTATTATTAAATCATAGCTGTGTACATTAGTGCAATCATGGGGTACAATGTGCTGGCTTCATATACTATCTGAAATATTTTCATTCAACTCTTCAACATAGCCTTCAGAGTATTTTCTTGGTTATTTTATGAAAACATTTGTATTCTGCATTTAGTAAGTTTCACCTGTACCCATCTAAGACACACCATAGGTGTGATCTCACCATTTACGCTCCCTCCACCCAACCTCCCCCCTCCCCTCCACTCTCTTGCCCCTTTCCCCTTATTCTGGTGTTATACTTGGGTTACAGCCTTCATATGAAAGCTATAATTTAGCTTCATAGTAGGGCTGAGTACAGTGGATATATTTTCTTCCATTCTTGAGATACTTTGCTAATAAGAATGAGTTCCAGCTCTATACACGTAAACATGAAAGAGGTAAAATCTCCATCTTTCTTTAAGGCTGCATAATATTCCATGGTATACATGTACCACAATTTATTAATCCATTCGTGGGTCCATGGGCCCTTGGGCTTCTTCCATGACTTAGCAATTATGAATTAGGCTGCAATAAACATTCTGGTACAGGTATTTTTGTTATAATGTGATTTTTGGTCTTCTGTATATATACCAAGCAAAGGAATTATAGGATCAAATGGCAGGTCTATTTTTAGATCTCTGAGTATTCTCCAAACGTCCTTCCAAAATGACCATATTAGTGTGCATTCCTACCAGCATGTAGAAGTGTTCTGTCTCTCCACATCCACACCAACATCTTTGGTTTGGGGATTTTGTTATTTGAGCTAATCTTTCTGGAGTTAGATGATATCTCAAAGTAGTTTTGATTGGTATTTCTTTGATGATTAAGGATAGTGAGCATTTTTTTCATGTGTCTGAAGGCCATGCACCTGTCTTCTTTAGAGAAGTTTCTCTTCAAGTCCTTTGCCCATCCTGAGATTTGATCACATTCTTTTCTTGCTAATACATTTGAGTTCTCTATGGATTTTTGTTATTAAACCTTTGTCAGAGGCATAACCTGCAAATATTTTCTCCCATTCTGACTTGCTATACTTACTGTGTTCTTGGCTATGCAGAAACATTTTAGTTTCACCAGGTCCCAATAGTGTATTTTTGATATGGCTAAAAATGTCTAGGGGGTCCTCCTCATAATGTATTTGCCCAGGACGATTCAGTTTTCCCTGCACTTTCTTCTAGAATTTTTCTAGTTTCATGTCTTAAGTTTAAATCTTTAATCCAGTATGAGTCTATCTTCGTTAGTGGTGAAAGGAGTGGGTTCGATTTCAGTCTTCTACAGGTTGCCAGCCAGTTTTCCTAGCACCATTTGTTAAATAGGGATTCTTTTCCCCATTGAATGTTTTTAATTGGCATGTCAAAGATCAAATAGTGGTAAATAGGTTGATTCATCTCTTGGTTCTCTATTCTGTTCCAAACATCTACCCCTCTGTTTTTGTGCCAGTTTCATGCTGTTTTGATCACTATTGATTTATAGTACAGTCTCAGGTCTGGTAGTGTTTTTCCTCCTACTTTTGGTTTTATTTCTGAGCAAAGTCTTGGCTCTTTGAGTTTTTTTCTGATTCCATGTCAAATGAAGTATTTTTTTTTTTACATCTTTAAAATATGACAATGGAGCTTTAATAGGAATTGCAGAAAAATGATATATTGCTTTGGGTAGTATGGACATTTTAACAATGTTGATTCTTCCAAGCCATGAGCATGGTATGTTTTCCATTTCTTAACATCTTCAGCTATTTCTTTACTTAGATTTTCATAGTTCTCTTTGTAGAGATCTTTCACATCCTTTGTTAGATAAACTCCCAAATATTTCATTTTCTTAGGCACTAATGTAAAAGGAATAGAGCCCTTGACTATTTTTTTGCCTTGGCTATTGTTGGTATATATAAAGGCCACAGATTTATGGGTGTTGATTTTTAGCCCGAGAAATTGCTGCACTCCTTGATCACTACTAAAAGTTTTGTAGTAGACTCCCTGGTGATTATCAGATATACAATCATATCATCTATGAAGAGTGAAAGTTTAATCTCTTCTGACCATATGTGAATACCCTTGATCTACTTTTCTTCCCTAATGGCAATGTCAGAGCAATGGAGACAATGGGCAACGTTGCCTGGTTCCTCATCTAAGTGGAAATGATTTCAATTTAACTCCATTCAATACGATATTGGCTGTGGGTTTGCTATAGATGACCTTTATCAGTTTAAGAAATGTCCCTTCTATACCAATAGTCTTAAGTGTTCTGATAATGAAGGGATACTATATATTATCAAAAGCTTTTTGTGCAGCAATTGAGAGTATCGTATGTTCTTTATTATTTTAATTTGTTTATGTGCTGAATTACATCTGTAGATTCAAGCGTATTGAACCAGCCTTGAGACCCTGGGATAAACCCCACTTGGTAAAGATGTATAATTTGTTTGATATGCTGTTGAATTCTGTTTGTTAGGATCTAATTGAATATTTTTGCATCAAAATTCATTAGTGATATTGGTCTATAATTTTCTTTTCTTTTTGGGTGTTTCCTTGGTTTAGGGATCAAGGTGCTGTTTGCTTCATATAATTTGTTGGGAAGTACTCCTTCTTTTTCTATATTTTGTAAACTTTTTAGTGATATAGGTACTAGTTCTTCTTTAAAGGTTTGGTAGAATTCTGATGTGAAGACATCTGGTCCTGGGATTTTCTTTTTAGGGAGATTTTGTATAGTTGATGCTGTTTGAGAACATGTTACAGACCTGTTCAAAATTTCCACTTCATTTTGGCTGGTGGCGTGCTTCCAAGTATTGGTCAATTTCCTTCAGATTTTCATATTTATGAGAGTAAAATTTCTTATAATATTCTTTAAGGATTATTTGAATTTATGAGAGATGTGTTGTTATTTTGTTTTTACTAATTCTGATTGATGAGATTAGAAATTTTAGTCTTTTTTTCCTGATTAGGTTAGCCAAAGGTTTATCTATTTTATTGACCTTTTCATAAAAACAACTTTTTGATTTATTTGTTGTATAATTATATTATTTTCAATTTATTTTAATTCTGCTCTTAATTTGGTTATTTCTTTTCTTCTGTTGGTAAGGGCTGGGATGTTCTTCCTATTCTAGTTGCTTCAGTTGTCCCATTAGGGGGATAACTTCCTCTCTTTCCGCTTTCTTGAGGAAGGCTTGCAGTGCTATAAATTTCCTTCTTAGGACTGCCTTTGCAGTATCCTAGGAGTTCTGATAGTTTGTGTCTTCATTGTTGTTTTGTTTCAAAAATTTGGTGCTTTCTTTCTTAAGCTCATCTATGACTCAGCTATCCTTCAGCATAAGGTCATTTAGCTTCCAAGTTTTTGCATGAGTTTGCAGATTTCTGTTGTTATTGAGTTCAAATTTTATTCCATGATGGACTGAGAAGATGTAAGGAATAATTTCTATTTTTTAAAAATTTTCTGAGGTTAGACTTGTGACCGAAGATGTGATCAATTTTGGAGTATTTTCTGTGGTCTGATGAGAAGAATGTGTATTCAGTTTTGTTGGGATGAAATATTCTGTAGATGTCTGTTAAATCCAGATGATTAATAGTTAAGTTTAAATCTAAAATTTCTTTGCTTAGCTTCTTACTGGAGGATATATCCAACACTGCTAAAGGGGTGTTGAAATCTCTGACTACCAAGGAACTGGAGGAAATCAAGTTGCTCATGCCAGTTAGAGTTTCTCTTATATATTGAGGTGCCTTCTGGTTGGGTGCATAAATATTAATAATTGAAATCTCATTATATTGAGTATTACCTTTAACAAATATGAAGTGTCCATTCTTATCCTTCCTTATTTTGGTTTGTTTAAAGCCTATTGTATCTGCGTATATGATTGCAACATCTGGGCTTTTTATGCTTTCCATTTGCCTGGAATATAGATAACCATCCCTTTACCTTAAGTCTATATTTATCTTTTAAGGTAAGGTGAGATACTTGTATGTAGCAGATATATGCCCTGAGTTTTTGTATCTAGTCAGCCAACCTATGCCTCTTTAGAGGACAGTTTAAACCATTCACATTAATTGAAACCAATGATAAATCTTGAGAAGATCTAGTGGATATTTTTAATCCTTTTGTCACTGTGTGAGTTGGACTTTGATAAAAAGTTTCTGGATG
>CAUYON010120794.1:0-10642 GCA_963573935.1 Arctocebus calabarensis
AACTTTGTAATCTAATCTTTTGTAATTAAATCTAATTTAATCCTCATATTAATCTGAAATAAAATAAAAAAAAGTAAAAATCAATGAGTCCAATCCAATAATTGATAGACAATAAATAAGACAGACAGAAGAAAAGGGAGAGCTCATCCTCACTGAAGAATGCTAACAGGCACGATTGTAAGAGGGTCTTTTCCTAACAAATGCAACCAGTGTAACATGGTTTCTTGTACCCTCAATGAATCCCCAACAATAAAAATAAAAATAAAAATAAAAAGAATGCTAACAGGGGCGGCGCATGTGGCTCATCGAAGAGGGCACTGGCCCCACATGCCAAAGGTGGCAGGTTCAAACCCGGCCTCGGCTGAACTGCAAAACAAAAATAGCTGGGTGTTGTGGCGGGCGCCTGTAGTCACAGCTATTTGGGAGGCTGAGGCAAGAGAATCGCCTAAACCCAGGAGTTGGAGGTTGCTGTGAGCTGTGTGACGCCATAGCACTCTACCAAGGGTGATAAAGTGAGACTCTGCCTCTACAAAAAAAAAAAAAAAGAAGAAGAAAAAGAATGCTAATAACTGTAAAAGAGAATATGAAATTAGGGAATCACCATTTAGCAATCTTTGCAGTTATCAAATTGATTCATCAGGCAAGAATCTTGAGGATACTAAAACACATGGAGACGTGGAGAGTAAGCACTCCAATTGTATAAAAAATCAACACACTGTACTCCACAAACGCATAAATGCATTCATGATCTATGTGTATATGACTTAAGAAAAGGAAAAAAAATAAAATAAAAACACATGGAGGAAAGTCTGATAAAGAGATATTTATATAATTTCAAAAGCATTTCCTCACAAAAGTTAATAACAAAGAGAAAAGTAATAACTGTGCAGTGGAGAAATCTGGCAGATACCACCTTGAGCAACGCATCAAATGAACATCACCAAAAACGGGACAAATCAGTATTCTGTGGTATTCTTGCCCAAAAATGTACGACCTGCATCTGATCATGGGTATACACCAGAAATATTAAAACCAAGAAACACTTTGCAAAAATAAATGGTTTGTACCCTTCAAATATATCAGCATTGTGAAAGACAGAAGAGGGACACAAAAAGGAATTCCTTGGCTCGGTGCCTGTGGCTCAACGGGCTGAGGCACCAAACACATACATCTGAGCTGGCGGGTTTGAATCCAGCCCTGGGCCTGCCAAACAACAATGACAGCTGCAACCAAAAAAATGGCCGGGCGTTGTGGCGGGCACATGTAGTCCCAGCTACTTGGGAGGCGGAGGCAAGAGACTCGCTTGAGCCCAGGAATTGGAGGTTCTGCGAGCTGTGATGCCACAGCACTCTATCCAGGGTGACAGCTTGAGACTCTGTCTCAAAAAAAAAAAGGAATTCCAGATATCCACAAATAAAAATAAAAACATAGAAGGAGAATGTCATGTGATTCAGGATTGGTGTTGCTACTAGGGTAATAAAAAAAAAAAAAAACCTTATTGTGACACTGGAAAATGTATAATAAAGTCTGTATATTAGATAACAGTATCATATCAATGTTAAATTTCCTATATTTCTCAATTGTGCTGTATAATATAAGTTAATATCTCTGTTCTTAGAAAATACACACTGAAATATTCAGTATGAAGGAATAAAATATTGAATAAAAGAAAAAGTCAAAACGGCAATTCGAGGAAAATGGAAACTTTAACTCCAGATAATACTAATAAAAATATGAAAACTCCTACAGTATTCAAGCTAAAAGCTAGAGAGATAACAGAGAATATGAAAAGAAATAATTCTAAGTAACCATCAAGAGAATTATCAAAAGAAACACCTTGCTGGGCCTGGCCAGTGACTCACCCCTATAATCCTAGGACTCTGGGAAGCTGAGGCAGGAGAATTGCTTGAACTCAGGAGTTTGAGACCAGCCTGAGCAAGAGCTAGAGCACATCTCTACTAAGAACAGAAATACTAGCTAGGGGTGGGTACCTGTAGCCTCAGCTACCCAGGAGGCTGAGGCAAGAGAATACCCTGAACCCAAGAGTTTGACGTTGCTGTGAGCTGACACCATCGTACTCTACCCAGAGTAAGAGTGAAACTCTGTCTCAAAAAAAAGAAAAAGAGAGAAATGGAAGGGAAGACTTTGGTGAGTGACACAAGGTGCCAGCACATGCCCTGGGAAGGTACACAGGTGGCAGAGCCCTGGGCAGAATAAGCCTTGCTTGGCATGGCCACTTTCTCCTCCCTCATTCTCCTGTCTTTTCCTCACCTCTTTCTGAAATCTACTTGTATTCACTAAAATCTGCTTGTACTCACTAACGTTCTAGGTTCCCTGTAACTAATATATTTTTTTTTTTTTTGGAGACAGAGCCTCAAGCTGTCACCCTGGATAGAGTGCTCTGACATTACAGCTCACAGCGACCTCCAATTCCTGGGCTCAAGCGAGTCTCCTGCCTCCGCCTCCCAAGTAGCTGGGATCACAGGCGCCCACCACAACGCCCGGCCATTTTTTGGTTGCAGCCATCATTGTTGTTTGGCGGGCCTGGGCTGGATTCAAACCTGCCAGCTCAGGTGTATGTGGCTGACGCCTTAGCCCGCTGAGCCACAGGCGCCGAGCCAGGTAACTAATATTTTTAATGTAATAAAACTTTTTAAACTTCTTTTACAAATTAAGTTGATTTTTATGTGTGTATAGTCCCTTCATCAATGGTTCCCGCATGTCCAATTTAAACATTTACCAATGTTTTTCTTTTTTTTTTTTCTTTAGAGACAGAGTCTCACTTTATCGTCCTCTGTAGAGTGTAGTGCTGTCACAGCTCACAGCAACCTCCAGTCCCGAGTAGCTGGAACTATAGGACACAATGCTCAGCTATTTTTTTGTTGCAGTTTGGCCAGGGTTGGGTTCAAACCTGCCACCCTCGGTATATGGGGCCAGCGCCCTACTCACTGAGCCAGAGGAGCCACCCACATTTACTAACATTTTCTTTTTTTTTTTTTTTTGGAGTGGCAGAGTCTCACTTCATTGCCCTCGGTGGAGTGCTGTGGTGTCACACAGCTCACAGCAACCTCCAACTCCTGGGCTTAGGCGATCCTCTTGCCTCAGCCTCCCGAGTAGCTAGGACTACAGGTGCCTGCCACAACGCCCAGCTATTTTTCTGTTTTGCAGTTGGGCCGAGGCTGGGTTTGAACCCGTCACCTTCGGTGTATGGGGCCGGCGCCCTACTCGATGAGCCACAGGCGCCACCCTTTACTAACATTTTCATAAGACAGTCACAAGAAAACTAAAAGACCTGTAGTCTTCTCAGAACACATGTACAGTGATTCATTACTTTAAGTCCCAAAATTAATCTATGGCACTCCTAAACCTATCATCTCTATTCCTAACCCCCTTACCTGATGAGCTAAAAAATATTTATACTCATAATTTTTCTATATACACTGAAGATTTATGTTTTACTTACTTCCAGTTCAGGGTATTCATTGTGACAGGTATGATATTTCAAATGCCACTGTATGGTAAATTTCACAGGCCCAGAACAACTGAATGACTTAACTGTTTAGAAAAAGAAAGTTTCATTTTACTTTAATAATATACACTATGTCCTTATATATGCTATATGCTCTAGTGGTTCTCAACCTTCTTAATGTCACAGTCCTTTAATATAGTTCCTATGGGTTGCGACCCACAGGTCGAGAACTGCTGCTCTAGCATAACCTTAAGGCTTTGAGAATGCAATTAAAATAGGCTACTTTAATGTAACAATGAGTAAAACATTACCTAATTTCTCCAAAAAGTCACTGCAAAATGAGACAGACAAATTCATTAAATTATTATGGTTAACTGAAAGTTGCAATACTATTCATCTGTAAGTCCAATGCTAAAATCAACTGAATGGCCACAAGTGGTGGCTCACGCCTATAATTCTAGCACTGGGAGGGCGAGGAGGGTGAATTGCTTGAGCTCATGAGTTTAAGACCAGCCTGAGAAACGGCTGGGTGTTGTGGTGGGCACTTGTTGTCCCATTACTCAGGAGGCTGAGGCAAGAGAATCGCCTGAGCCCAAGAGTTTAAGGCTGCTGTGAGCTATGATGCCACAGCACTTTACCCAGGGTGGCAGAGTGAGACTCTGTCTCAAAAATAAATACACAAGACCTCTTATCAAATGCTGCTTGGTAACAAAATCTTATCACAGTTTTAATAAAAAAAGAAAGAAGCTAAAAAAATAATAATAATAAATACACAAATAAATAAAATCAACTGAGTAGCCTGATACACTAAGTCACTGCTTACTTCACCTAAAATGTTCTTCTCACTCACTCATTCAACATACTGAATGAGCCCCTTGCTGTGTGCCAAGAAGAGGCATAATAGTAAACAAGAACAATCCCTATATGTGATTTAAAAGGTATGGGGTAACAAACCAGCACTTTTAATAACTAAGGGGCTGAGAAGAAGGTGTCAAGGGAGCACTGGTCAGATCATCTAACAGCCTAGGAGAGCAGGAAGAACAGTTTCCCACCAGGCTTGCTGGAAGAGACCTGTAATTTAAAGGAAGAGCAAGAGTTAGCCAGGTGAAGAAGGTGGACAGTATATGCAAATGCCCACGGCTAGGGAGAGCACGGCATGAGACCTGAAAATAGTCTGCTATGGTTAGAACTCAGATTGGGGGATGGGGGAAAAGTTGAATCTGGAGAAGAGTGCCTGGGAAAATTTATAAGAAGTTTTCTGTTCTGCTGAGGAGTTTGGTCTTTATTTTGAATATTATGAAATGATGCTCAAATGAGCTTCAATAAGAAGTAGTAGGACTGACATGATTAGACAGACTGAGAAGAGTTAAGTCTGGACTTAGAGAAAGCTGTGCTGGGAATATCCACACATCATGGCAGCTGACTTCCCTCAGAGAAAGTGATGGGAGAGAGAGCAAAAAGGCCACAGTATCTTTTATAACCTAGCCTCAGAAGTGGTACGCCATTATTTCTGCAATATTCTATTGGTCCCTCGACCAACTGTGGTATAATGTGGTAGGAAAATATAAACAAGGTCACAAATACCAGGAGACAAGGATAATTGTGAGTCAACTTAAAGCCTAGTAATCACAAAGAGGGAACCCAAACTGAGCCCCAAGAATGAAATTCAAGAGGCTGAGGCTCATACAATGTCTGGGACAGAGTACCCAAGAAATGGAAGCTACAGAAAGAGGGAAAAAAGGAAGAGAAATTTGCATAGTGATCCCCTTGAGTCTCTGACTGAAGGGTGGCCTAGCCATGCATAGGGACAAACCAAACAATTGTCAGAGCTCACACTGAGCTGGGAACTGTGTGAGTTTCCTACCACTAGTCAGAGTGGAAAGGCCTCAGTAAGCAGAGACCACACGCCAGAAGTACTGCTATGCTAGCCTTAGAGCAAACGCTACTCCAGATCCATCCTAAATGGGCTTTAAAACAACATTAGAAAGGATCAGACTGACCCATAAGAAACTAAATGTGTGCCAGAACAAAGATTTAAAGGACTATAACATCATCTAGCTTGCAAGGATGTAAAACTTAATATCCAGGAACCAAACCCAAACACAAAGCCTACTTAGATTTTGACTGAGATGAAAATGAATTTACAGCTCAGTCTGAGGAGAACGGACAGTATGATGTTAGCCATAGATTTTTCACAGATGCTTTTTATCAAGTTGAGGAAATTTCCTTCTGTTGCTGGTTTTCTGAGTTTCTATCATGAATGCGTATTGAATTTTTTCAAATGCTTTTTCTGTATAATATTGAGAAGATCATATGGTATGTTTCTTTTATTAATAAGGTGAAGTGCATTAAGAGATTTTCAACATGTGCTCCGCATGACTGCATCTTGAATGGAGGAGCAAGACAGGGGTCCCCTAAGGGAAAGGTAGATGTCTGATGCCGCAAACAGCACAGCCATTCAAGGGACTGTTTTGCAGGCACTAAAATCTGGTTCTGTGAGAGCAGGTACTTAGTCTCAGCTTTCCCCACAGAATAGATGTAGATGTATAAACAAGAATGCTCACTTATACACTTAATAATGAACGGAAACTGTAAACTGGGTAATGATCAACTGATTGTCTGCCTTCCACATGCCTCCCTGGAAGCCCAAAGGTGATGAGACAGTTGTCTGCTGAGCTGTAGTCAGGGTTCAAGATGACCTCTGCCCCAGCAATGTCATTGCAAACTGCCAGCTTCTGCCTGACTAAAGTTAGGATTTTGCTCTGAAATCCCTTGCACTGCCCTATTTTTTCTTTGGACATGTTAATAACACTGTCGTGACTGGAATCTACCCTCAGGCTAATCTCAGGCATTACGTAATGACTTTTAAAATCAAATTCTGGGTTTCAGGGGCCCACATAATTTTTTCCCCCCATATATAATAACTTTTTGTTAGTACCAGTCCCAGGTACTTTTAAATCTTGTTTGTCTAGACTTTGAGACATAAATTCATTAAAGCAAACAGATGCCAAAATGTTTTCCTCACGCACCTTGGAATTCAATTTCCTCTTCCCAACCTCTTATCACACTATGATCTGTGATACCATAACACAGAGCTGCTCTAAACCACCTCTACTGTCTAGCTGTTGGCTGGCCTAACCTCCTTCAGGGAAGACCTACAAAAGGCAGAATCCCCCAAAAGATGATCAGAGAATGGTGTGACAGGGAAAAGGGGCATGGTTTGAATCTGAGCTAAACCAGATGACTTTACCCAGAGAAAAACTGCTCCTTATCCTGAGACTTTAACTCTGGCGACCAACGTTCCTAGTGAAGTTACTGGAAATGAGAAGAGTTAGGCCACAGAGAATACAATCCAGTGCAAACCCATTAAAAATACTGAAAAACTTTAGTAGTCCTGGGGCAACAGAATTTACACATAAAACAGTCCTTCTTAACAAATATTTTTACTTTCATACCCCTAAAACTCTAATTAAAATGGCAGTACCTATAAGTTTAAAAAATATTCAGGGCAAAAAGAGTTTATCACCTTAAACTTTACTGCTTGAAAACTAACTTATCTAGTTTTAAAATCTAGGACTCAAAAAAAAAAAAAAAAAGAAAAGAAAAAACAAAAGATAAAATCTAGGACTCAAATTTCACAGAAACCAAATACTTTTTTGTTGAGGTCTACTTTGTTAGACTTTAATTATAATTTTTAAAGAATGATATGTTTTCTGAAAAAGGATTAGAAAAATCTATTCTTGCAAATTACCAAGTCCTGACTGAAAGAAGAAAACCTTAAAATGTTAAAACCACTTAAAAGCAAAACATTTTCTTAATTATATGTTACATTAGTTTATATCAATGCATGTGTCTATTATACATTGCTATTTGCTTATATTAGTATTCTATTTTATTATACTCACCAGAAAATTTGATATCAGTAGAGCTGAACATAGTTTTCCTAAATATCAAAGGTCCTGATTTCTAAAATGAAAAATACAGAAAAATCTTATTACAATTTTTTAACTACTCTACTGTTTAAGAGTAGTTTTACACTTCAACATACAGAGTTCTAATCCTTCTGCACCTCCATCTGCTTAGAGTATTTAGTGTAAATCTGATAGCATCACTCACTTGCTTAAAACCTGGTTCCATTTGTCCACTCCCTACACCTGATGTGAAAGCAGACGGGCTCCCGCCATTAGCAGTCTCAGGCTAGGGCCACAGACACATAAGAGGTAAAAAGTGCTGCCACTGCATGATTCGCACCACTTAGACACGGCATGAATTGTCTGTCCATTTGCATGAGGCTCTCTTGGTATCACTATGAACATGCTTTTGATGAACAACTCTCTGCCCTTAACTCCCCAACTGTTAAGTTTGACCACTGCAATTACCGCAGATCAAAATTCTTCTTACAGCCTGAATGATCCCGAATAATCAAGGCCTCTCCAACAATTTTTTTCACTTCCTGAAAACTACGACACTTCCTGCCTTCAGGGATCTCAGCAGTCAATCTAAAACAGTGGTTCTCAACTTGTGGATCCTGACAGGAACTATATTAAAGGGCCAGGCCATTAGGAAGGTTGAGAACCACTGAAATTTATGTAAAAGTCCTCCCCTCTGAGCAGTGGTTTACACATGTAATCCTAGCACTCTAGGTCCAGGAAGGTGGATTGCTTGAGCTCAAGAGTTTTAGAAGAGTTTTAGAACAACCAGAGTAAGAGTGAGACCCAATTTCTACTAAAAACAGAAAAACGAGCCGGGGTGCTGTGGTGGGCGCCTATAGTCCCAGCTACTTGGGAGGCTGATGCAATAGAATCACTTGAGCCCAAGAGTTTGAGGTTGCTGTGACCTGTGGCACCATAGCACTCTACTGAGGGTGACAAAATGAGATCTCAAAAAAACAAAAAACTTCTCCTTTCTTCTTCTAATTAGGTCCTTATCCTTCAAAGCCTAATTAAAAAGCCTCTTCCTTAGGAATTCTTCGGGCCCACAGCAGGGCAGATCCTCCTTTATGAGCCCTAGTACCAATTCTTCACAACCCTTACCACAATTAACAACTGATTATTTATTAATTATTTTTATTTATTTATTTATTTTTTTGAGACAGAGCCTCAAGCTGTCATCCTGGATAAAGTGCTGTGGCATCACAGCTCACAGCAACCTCCAATTCCTGGGCTCAAGTGAGTCTTTTGCCTCAGCCTCCCAAGTAGCCGGGACTACAGGTGCCCACCACAATGCCTGGCCATTTTTTTTTTGGTTGCAGCCGTCATTGTTGTTTGGCAGGCCCAGGCTGGATTTGAACCCGCCAGCTCAGGTTTACGTGGCTGGCGCCCAGCCAATTAATTTATTTTTAGACAGAGTCTCATTATGTGGCTCTCGGTAGAGTGCCATGATGTCATAGCTCACAGCAACCTCAAACTCCAAACTCTTGGGCTTAAAAGATTCTCTTGCCTCAGCCTCCCAAGTAGCTGGGGCTACAGGTGTCCGCCACAACGCCGGCTATTTTTTGTTGTCATTGTAGTTGTCATTGTTGTTTAGCAGGCCTGGGCCAGGTTCAAACCCACTAGCCCTGGTGTATGTGCTGGCACCCTAACCATTGAGTGCCAAGCCCTTATTAGTTATTTAATGTTTTCCTTTCTCAAGGATAAAAATCCTGTCAGAAGCGACTGTGTTAAATAAACAAGTGATTAGGAATTTTTTTTAAAAAGGCACTGACGGGGCCTGGTGCCTGTGGCTCAACGGGCTAAGGTGCCAGCCACGTACACCTGAGCTGGCCAGTTCGATTCCAGCCCAGGCCTGCCAAACAATAATGGTGGCTGCAACCAAAAAATGGCAGGGCGTTGGGGCAGGCGCCTGTAGTCCCAGGTACTTGGGAGGCAGAGGCAGGAGACTCACTTGAGCCCAGGAATTGGAGGTTGCTGTGAGCTGTGATGCCACGGCACTCTATCCAGTGTGACAGCTTGAGGCTCTGTCTCAAAAAAAAAAAAAAAAGGCACTGACGGGACAAGCAATAATCCCTTCCACCTCCCCAACTATTTCAGCAATAAAAATTCCCAAGTTGTATCCCTCCTCTGAGCTCCAGATCCACATATCCACCTGCTTAAAAGGACAACTGCTCTAACATCCAACAGACGCACCACACCAATCTGCCCCAAACCAGACACCTCCTCTCTGCTCACCAACTCTTGATTAGAGGTGGTACCTGTCTACAGCAACCAAAACTACGGCTCCTTCTAAGCTCTCACTTCCATCACCCCATCCCCAAGGCAGGCCTGCTTCATCTCACATCTCCCAAATTTAACTCTTCCGCTCCATCCCTGCCACAGGTGCCCTAATTTAGGCCCTCATCAATTCCTACCTAGACTTCTGCAACAGCTTATCTGGTACCGCTGCCTCCAGATCTCAGCCTGTAATTCATTCTTAGATTGCAGCCAGAATGATTAGTATTTATGTTTAAAACCCAGCCCAGCAAAATGGTTCACATCTGTAATCCTAGCACTCTGGGAGATCCAAGGCGTGAGGATCACTTGAGCTGAGGAATTCAAGACCAGCTTGAGCAAGACGGAGACTCCATCTCCACTAAAAATAGAAAAATTAGCTGGGCATTTTGGCAGATGCCTACCATCCCAGAGGAGGCAGGAGGATTGCTTGAATCCAGGAGTTTGAGGTTGCGGTAAGCTAGGCTGATGCCACAGTATTCTAGTCTGAGCAAGAGAGCAAGTCTTTGTCTCAAAAAAAAAAAAAAAAAAATTAAAATACATAAAATAAATACAAAATAAAGCTCTTCAACAGCTCCCTCATTCACATCCTAAAGGAGCTACCTGGAGCCATGGGGTTTAATCCATCCTACAAATAGGGTTTATCTGGCCCACAAGAGGACTTTTCTTAAAAAGTTCTGAGCTAGGCTTGGCGCCTGTGGCTCAACAGGCTAAGGCACCAGCCATGTACACCTCAGCTGGCGGGTTCGAAGCCAGCCCGGGCCCACCAAACAACGACTGCTGTAACCAAAAAATGGCCAGACGTTGTGGCAGGCGCCTGTAGTTCCAGCTACTTGGGAGGCGGAGGCAAGAGACTCGCTTGAGCCCAGGAATTGGAGGTTGCGGTGAGCTGTGATGCCACAGCTCTTTATCCAGGGTGACAGCTTGAGGCTCTGTCTCAAAAAAAAAGAAAAAGTAGAAGAGGCAA